>JAPYZE010001092.1:0-41477 GCA_030522805.1 Leptomastidea abnormis
TTTTTTTTGTTAATATACGAGAATATTATACAGTTTACCTTGAGATAAAAATAATTTCATAAAATAGACAAACGTGAGAGAAAAGAGAGAAAAACTTGCGAGATTCAGACCTCCCAAAAAAAACTTTCATATGATTTTTACTGGTTCTTTTTCTCAACTCCGCAAGCACAGAAACTCCTGTAATTGTGCTGCAACATAAATACGTTTTTACTTCTTCGTAAAAACGTAATTTTTGCGCGCATAAGCTCAAAAGCTTCCCCCCCTCCCTGAGCTTTTTTATATATATCGTTGAAAAGCTCTTTTTTCGGGGGAGGGCCAAATCAATTTATGACCCAAGTAGAAAAAGGTTACGGTTAGAGGGTAGCCCGCTTTTCTCGCAACAATGAGAAACCGCGTGATTAAAGCCTTTTATATATATGTGAGACTCCCCTCTTATACCCCTTTTTCTTCTACGTACTCACATATACGACAGAGAAAGAGAGAATTCAGCTGCGGCTATTGTTGTGATGCGAAATTATGTGTTCCTCTTCTCTACATACCTGCGCTCTTTTAAGGAGATACACAATGACCGAACTTTCGAAGGTATACATTCCTTTTTCTTTTTATACATTTTTTTTCTTCTTATTTCAGAGGGTATTTCCAACTCGATTTAGATGCTAGTGACTTATTTGACTGGTGAACTGATTCTTTTTTTATTTCCATGGAAATATGTAAAATTTGTTGTCGGGAATATAAGATTGAAACATTTTATAACGGAACGCATTTATTTATCCAAGTTCTAAGAATGGTGATGTAATGATAGAGGTAAATCAATTCATGTACGAAAGAGAGAGAGAGAGAGAGAGTGTGCGAGAGCATTGAAATAACCCGTCACTGCGCTCTCGTATAGTCAAACGACGGCCGTGAGTCAAATATAAATCGAATACAAAGCTGTTGACTACCAGTCTGACGGTTTTCTCTTGCTCTGCTTCAAACCATCTCAATTCTGACAAGTACCAAAATAGCTTTACCAACCTACTTTTACAAAATACATCCCCACCCCTCCTCCTACCTTTATCTATTTGGTCATTTTTGCACGTGGTCCAAAAATTATTTTATTTATGCGAACGTGCCTGCGTATACACATACATATATATAGACACTCGTGTATGTAAGAAAGCTATTTACATTTATCTTTTTGAAAATAATATCAAGCTCAATTTCATTTGATAATTAATTTAATTTTATGCAATTATACCATATTACGTTATAATAAATGAACTTGTAAAATAAAATTTGAAAATACGTAGGTATATATGATATGAAAATAAATGAGATTTTATCAAGTGAATGACATTGATAATATACCTAAAATTATAAAGTGCCAGATTTAGCTTGAAAATTTTCACTGGAATGAAGCTATCAATACGTGAAAAAAAAGAAGGCAAAAAAAAATAGGTGTCAGGTATAGTAGACCCTCGTCCGATAATAGAAACCGATTTGTCAAGGAGCTTTTACATTTCACCGGGACGATTTTTTCACACGAACGTGTGTGATATCTTTCTTTCCTCTTCTTATCCCTTAGGGAACTGTAACCCTCACATATGTTTCTTTTTTCAGTCTGTACTTTTAAAATTTTTTTCATTCGTATTTCATTTTATTTTTCATGAATCTATTTTAATTTAATTTTTATTAATCCAAATTTTTTATTAAAAAATAATATATTTTTTATACAAATCTAAAAAAATTAACTTTATTACAATATACGTTCACAATAGATACAACCACTCACAAAAATTATCACCCCAATAAAATTTCATAAAATTCACTTTATATAACACCCTCTCACGCATCATCTCAACAAAACAGCCACAGTATAGTACTTGTTGATTCATTTCCATCATCCTTTAGAACATTTTTTAACTCTCCCTTTCTACCAAATGCTTATAGTCCTTTCCTTCCTTCCTTTCTCTCACAGCGTCTTGAAAAGCCAATCTTTCTTGTGACAGTTTCTTTCCCTCCTGCTTATATACGAAACCCCCCAAGAGCTGATAGAAATCTTGTAAAATGGCTCGGTCAGGAATAAAAAGAAAGAGAGAAAATGAAAGAGATGCCTGGGTTGTAGTGGCAGACGAATAATACCAAGGGATCACTGGACCCTGTGCTGCGATTTATTTTCCGTAGTACGAGAAAAGTCGCAAGCTTGGCAATGTGATAGTGTGAAGAGTTGTAAGGCCTTATATTGCATCTATGTGGACCAATCGTGTACAGATAAACGAAGGGCTTATTTTTGTTTTCTTTTTTAAGTATTGTATTTTTATGGATCATTCTGCTCTTCAGTATCAAATAAATTATTCGATTGCTTCGTCCTCTAAAACAATTTTTCTAAAATAATTACTTACCTGTTATATCTATTTATTTTTTATAAAATTAAATATCAATTTTTTATACATTAAAAAATAAAATAAAAATCTCTTCAACACCACCATAAAAAAAAAAGAAATACCTAAGTCTAAAAATTACGCCCCACTCTTCGAGGAAGCAAAAAAAAGAACAAGAATGGTCCTCCTCTATACTCAAAAGTGGCGCTTGCAATCACGCGTAGACGCAGGCGACAAAAACGCAATCTCTCGTATGCCATTCAACTCTCTCTCTCTCCTTTTCCTCTTCTTTTACCCTCCCAAAAAAAAAAAAAAAAAGAAAGCTAGTGCAGAAAGCATACGTTATGTGCACACTGCAGTCCTCGTTATTTTCTTTTAATCGCAGACACCCACCTATATGTGTGTGTGTGTGTATATATATAAAAGCTCGGAGAACTCGATGAGAAAACGTGTGTAGCAAGTCCCAAAAAAAAGGGTCGAGGAGAAAGAGAGAGAGAATAGTATAGTGCGAACGTCGGCAGAAGAAGACGAGAGTAAAGTAGGAAGGAGAATGAAAGAGCATAGTGGGAGTGAGGTGTGTGGTATAGGATAGAGTAATAGGAAAGTCTGTGACGGGGCGACGTTATCCCCAAAAGAGATTTTTCGGCTATACGCTCACTCGGTATGTCTCTCTCGGTAACGTGTACGTATGTGTGGTTGAGGTGTCGCGGTGGCCGACTCTCTTCTCTTTCTTGTCGTCGTATAGTTACTGTTATACCGTCGTCGTCGTCGTCGTCGTAGTCGTCGTCTGAAGCGACAGGCATGTGTCCTACGATGGTATATGCGCGTTACTCTTCACTTTCATGAGGCAAGGAATGAAAAATAATAATAATATATCGCCGCAGGTCATAGCAGCGTCAGTCAGTCAGAGAGAGAGAGAAGGCTCTTATATGGATATATATGTAGTGGGTTAAAGCACGATTTCGTAAGAGTAAAGGCGAACGCTAGCTATACCACCCACCCACCTAACGACACCTAACTCTTTCTTTTTCGTCACATATGTAAGGTCGACACGCCTCAAGCCACCTTTATCCATACACATCTGGCTCTCTCTCTTCTCTCATAGCGGTCCTTTGTCGCGTGACTGTAGGAGACATACACCGAAATTTTTTGATCAGCTCTCGTGTGTGTGTGAGAGAGTAAGAGGAAAGTTTGGTATGCTTTTTTACAAAATTTATACTGAAACTGTCTGGAATTAGTTTGGGTGTGAGAAGTTTCTGGGTGATTGGAATTTTTTTTGATTTTGTGTGTAAAGATTGTGTCGAGCTAATTTATTTCGTGGATTTTTTATAATGATTGAAGGATGCGACTGATTTTTCTTTTTTTATCTTAATTTTTTTTTACAGAGATTTAAAATTTGATTGTTTTATACCAAATTATAAAATGTAACATAAAACGTATTAATTATTCACTAGTATGTATCAATCAATTATTAAAAAAAAAGAAAAAAAAGTTGAATATAAAATAATTTTATTTTTAGCTAAAGATAATGTATTTTTCTATATCGTAAACTTAATTTTTAAACACGAAAAATCGATCGTCAATTTATATCTAAATATTGAAAATTGAAACAACAAGCACAACTAAAATTTAAATAGAACAGTTACACGTCAACTTATACATATCTCAAATAACCTCGATGCGCTTGTTTGTAAATACATCTTGTATCCTTTCGTCTGTATCATAAATAAACTTACAAGCCAATAACTAATCGATACCTTTTAAAAAAAAAAAATAACAAACTTTGATTGTCAATTAAACGACAAACAAATGTACAAGTATAGATTTTATCTACAATTAACATTGGATAATTGAAAGATTATTTTAAAATAATTTATCCGATTTCCGGTGTCAATTATAATTTATCATAATTAACAAATCTACAATAAATTACCAAAACCCACTAAACAATTCTCACCCCAAAAAAATTTCACATCTTATCAATCGTCTTTTAAACCAATCATTATCAAATTTATTTATCACTATACCAATATCCATCCAACCAAACTTCCCTTTAGCAAAACAGTACCTAAAAGCTTCTACCACCACCAAAAGAAAACTAAAAACTCTAACAATAACCCTTTTATCCATGAAAAAACCAAATACTAAAGAAAAGAGATAGAAAAAGAAGACAAGAAAAAGAAAACAAAAAGAGCTTATATAAAAGCGCGAACGTGAGCTTTAAAGAAAAAGAAAAAGAAAAAATCAAGCAAGAGGATGTATAAGAGGGGACATATAGTATACAGTATACCGTCGCGATTTCGGTAGAAATGGATGTGTCTTTTGTCCTGGTAACTCTTGCCGAAATCGGATATCAGTTTTAAAGGGGATTTCCCGCGTGGACGCCGCCGCCGTCGCGGCTACTGGACCAACCCTCACTACCCTCTCTTTTTATCTTTACCCCAACTAAAAGAAGGGAAGAGAGAGAGAGATACTTTTGTATAAAATGCAAGCGAGGGGACTTCGTAAACGCGTTCGAGGAGAAAAATAAAGGGGTAAGAGGGGTTTGTGTATGTATGTATGTATGTATATAAAGGTATATAAGGGAGAAAGGACAAACTCGGATTGATATACAGACTGTGAAGTTTCTATCCCCTTTTACGAATATAGATCTATTATTGTGTATATATGTATGTGGACTGCGTTTGGTTGAACGAGCATCTTTTGCTTGTTTTAACTACTACTACTACTACTGGACGAGAAGAGCACATCATCCCCTTATTCTGTATATAAGCTTTATCCCTTTAGGAAAGACTAACGCCCTATCGTTCTGGTAAACAACAGAACATTGCGTGTGTGTGCAATTTTTTTTTTTTTTTATTTTGTAGGGGGTTAGAAACGAGTATTTTGTATTGATCAGTAATTTTAAAGGTCTATGTATGTGGGTGTGTATTATTATATATTTTCAATTTTTAATTATTTTAAATTACGATTGTTTGGCAGAGCTTAGTGTATTGATTGTTCATATAAGTAATCTAATTAATTAGATTTGTTTTTTAAAAAACAAATTGATATGAAAATATTCTTAATAATTTTTCAAAACTTATTTAAAAAAAAAAGATCAAAAATAAACAATACATCAAAATAAAGATTAACAGCAAAAGCGCAACTTTCATATTATAAAAGGCGTCAAAAAACAAGATCAGAAAACTATACAACGTTTACGCACATCCAAAACGTAACACCGCACTATATAACCAAGGCGCAAAATTCCGGCGTCATATCTGTCGGCCCGATCTCACACACATGCTGTTACACATGATAGTAAAGGGAAGAGAAGGGAAGAGGAGAGATCGAGTAAAGGCGTTCGTATATGTATATGTATATACATATACCTATACTACTCGCAGCAGCAGGCACGCGATGACGTGATGCTATCGATTATCAAACAAATAATATTACCGGTGTGCAGCGTATCGTATCGTTTCTCTCTCTCTCTCTCTCTCTCTCTCTCTCTCTCTTCTATCCCTCATCCTTCTCCCCTTCCCTCTTCTTCTCGCTATGTGGTCTCTGCATATTGCAAATATATATACGCGTATATTTCAATGCGTTGGGTAGAATAACTGTTAAGTACACTCTCTCTTGTTGTTGAACCTTTTGTTTCTTCTTTTGAAGAAGTATTTTATATTTTCTTTTGATCTTTTTTTGATGTAATTTTGCTTCATTTTTTTTCTTTTATTGTTTATGTGATGAAATGCTACGTATGTGTGGTGAGGGGAGGGGGAGAAAGAAGATCCGGTTACTTTTTATTAAAAAGACATTGCTTTATTAACGAGATATCCAAAGAAAACGTCAATGTTAATATTTGATCAATGTAGAGAAAAATACTATTTTTACGTTTTTAAGAGAGGGAGGGAGGGAGCTATAGTTTTAATGAACAGTTATTCGAAAAGCTTTATTTATGAGTTATTCTTTAGATATATTTTATTATGTTTCTACCACTCTGTTTTTTTTTTTACGTTATTAATCATGTCTGACTAATAATTTAAATAATATTATTCAAAAATTTTATATTTTTATATACCTATATGTCTGATTTTAAATTTAAACTTATTGATATTAAAATATAAAATAAAATTTATAAATAGAATTACTGAGCTACAATATATATATAATTCTTAGATTTAAGATATATATGCATTTAAAAAAAAAAAAAAAAACATCCATATAATGTCTGACTATAATTAGCTATTTCTACTTCTTACCTACTGAAAATTTAATTTCATAATTAGTCCTGTGTATTTCTTTTTAATTATTTTCCCTCAATTTTCTATATAAACTTTTATTAAATAATTCTTACTAAACAATAAACCAATATTCTATAGCAACAATTAAAATAATCGTATCAAATTCATAAAAAAAAGAAATAAAGAAAAAAACACTTCGCTTACATTTTACCTTACATTAAGAAATTCATTAATACAATACATTACTTACTCATAATCGTCTGTCTCATCAAAATCACATATTAAACCACAAAACCTTCGATTCATCAAATTCAACAAATCGATCCACAGTCAAACTTAATTCATCATTAAAAAGACCAAATTTCATCACCCAATCATCATCATCATCAACAAACCTATAATTCGCATAAAAGACAAGAGATGATAAACACGCATCATTCTCTCTCTCCTTGTTTACACAAACCCTCGAAAGGGAGAGAGAGTAACTAGAGGGTGGTAGAGAGACTCGTTCACAAATATTCTATTGTATTGATTTGCGAATAAGCGAGTGAAGAGAAAGAGAAAGACAAACGTATGTGTATGTAGGGTGTGCGTTCTCTTTTGTTCCATCCAAGAGACGACGCTTTACATTTTGGTCTCTTCCGCGAAACAACGCATTTGAAAAGCAGTATAGGCAACATATGATTTCTCCCTTTCTCTTTATTCATCCTCTCTACGATGCAACCTGTGTCTTTTTCTGGAATGTGAGTGCAAGCTCTCGTTGTATATACCGATAAATCGGGCCAAGCTATAGGTAGTATATTATATATAACTACGAAAGTACAACTCTCAAACGGATGTTTAAAGCTTTTTCTCTCTATCTTTTTTTTTTCTCTTCCGGATTCCTCTCTCTTTCTCTCTCCACGTGTCTGCTTTATTTTTTTGCAAGCTCCTCTTACTCCTTCTCGATTCAATTGTCACGTGTGCTTAATCTTCTCTTCTTTTTTTTTTATTCATTTTCAACTTGACTTCTCTATAGTCTATCTAGTTATGCTTTTTCTTTTTTTTTTTTTTTAATTCTCATTCTGTTTTTTGTTTGTTTGTTTGTTTGAAGCGAAGAGAGAAAAGAGTCGATCGTTTTTTCGCGAGTTTCGCGAATTATCGACAATAGCTGTTGCTATACTGTTGCCTCAGGGCGAGTATATAAGCGATGTTTTCTTTTTTTTTTATTTTTTTTTTGTCGCTTACATTCTACCGACACTATAGGATGCTTTTGAAGGAGCTTGCACTGTGTATCGCACACGTCACTAGCAACAATGTCATTGACTCAAGCTTTGCTTTTTTCCTGAAGTGTATCCCTTTTGTTGTCATTTTTATTTTTTTTTTGGTTTTTCTAGCTTCAAGCTGTACTTTCTCTTTCTTCTTTTTTACGACAAAAACGACAACAACAAAAATATATCAAAACTACACTCATCTCGATCAAAATTGAAAACTTTCAAGTTTTGGTAAAGAGAAAGAACAGAAAGATAAAGTAGTAAAAATAATCAAATCTCAATATTTGCTTTAATCTAAATTGATTGTAATCGGAACGTAAAGGTACATATACCCTAGTACTCAAAAACTACTATAGCTATATACATTCTGTACGCAAACTTTTCAACATATACATATAGAAAAAAAAAAAGTTCTGCATTGCTCTAATCACCGAAAGAAAGCTCTTGCGAGTATAACAAAAAAAAAAGAACGCATCTGGGTAATAAAAGCTCTTGTACGTTATCCCAAAAATCGGAGGAAAACGCTCACGCGTTAGACACTAACGAACTAAACGCGTCCATATAAAAAAAAAATCTGTTGGATAGAGTAATAGTTGTAGTAGTAGTAGTAGTAAAATAGAGAGGTTCCCCGTCTTGTGGAAGAGGAAAAAACAGTCGCGCGTCGTTACGTTGGAGGTGTATACACACGGAGGTGGAGAGAGAGATAGAGAGAGAGCTTTCGGACAATTGGACGCCTATACACAAGGACTAGTCAGTCTCTATATACGCGAACAAAGAGCTATGCTGTTGGAAAATTTTGGAGGAGGGAAAGGGTATGGTAGATTCTCTCTTTCTCTCTATATATATCTGCGTATGTTTCAGGGATGTAGGGAAGAGAAAGTGAAGAGTAAACAATCGACCCTCCATCTCTGATTGCTAATGAATCCTAACGCTATTATGCATGCAACAACTGACGGACAAAAAAAAAAACTTAGACGCGAGCTTTGGGTCCCTACCTTCAATTCCATCCCATATATATACTCTTTCTCTTTTTATGGTTCTTCTTGTTTTTCCTACTGCTGGACGTCTAGTTTTGTTGAGCGTTGCTTCGTTGTATGTACGGATATAATTCTAAACGTATGGACTGTTTTTTTTTTTTTTTTTAATAAATTATGTGTGTTGCTTGACTTTAATTTGATATTCTCTTAAAAATTAATAATTGCAAATATCTAAAAAAAAAAAAAAAAATTTCTAAGAAATAAAAACGTAGATATAAAAACCTGTTTATATTCCTTTAAAAAAAATAAAGAATTATACAAATATCAAATTTACCATGTTAAAAGTTTTTTCCCCCCTCTTCTTCACAAGCTAAGTTCTGATGCAAAACAAGAAAACGAGGCTGAGAATTTTGGTCATAACTACACTGTCAAAATGTTCAGAGTATGGTTATAAGTGTGTGTAAAGACTAAGGGACCAAAAGATAAAAGGGCAAATTTTACTATACTCTCTTGTCCACGTTGGAGACACTTCGTTAGTACGTAACCCCGTCTTTTTCTTTTCTTTACCTTTCTTTTTCTCTTTTTTCTTGTCTTTTTTCTCTAGCTCTGTTTGTTTCGCTAACATAACGTTTTTATGCAAATGCATATTTTTTTAAGGAATTTGTCAATTTTAATTTGAAAATATCAAACAATTTTACAAAGAAAATAAAACTACTCGAAAAAATAATTCCTGTTGAGATACGATCATTTGAAACTCCAGTTGCCTTACTATTAACAGAGAAATCGAACCTCGAATATCAGTAAATCAAGCTTCCCCTTTATTTTTTTTTTCTCACTCCTCCACTATAGAGACTACTCCATTACTTCAAGCCAAGCCTCTTCGTATTAACGCACAGGTGGGGAAAAACGTAAGGTATATCCCAGTCGCATCTCATAAATAACCAAACGCATTTTTTTTTTTTTCAAAAACGCACACACACACATACACCATTACAAGTCTAAGTACCTTTGAGAAAAAGAGAGACAAGTATGTAGAGAGTTACTTTATAAAAAGAAGAGAAAAAAAAGTAGGTTGTGTACTCGTCGTCGTCGTCGTTAGATATGTTTGTTCTTATATATCGCTAAGAAAGTTGCAAAGGTAATCTACACAAACCCTTACAATTTTTTCCACCTTTGAGTCTCTCGGTTGCGACGCGACGTCGTAGAGATACATATGTAGATGCGAATGCAAGAGTTAAATGCGGGAAATATAAAGCTGACTGCGGCTAGGGGTATAAGGGATGAAAAAGAATTTAAAGAGAATTTAAATAGCTTAGAGATGCTACGAGTCGTTTTCTTCTTATAGTAGGTAGTTATTGTTTTGATTTCGTCTGGAAGTTGTCGTATTTGACTATTCTTTAAATTTTTACTGACGGAATTTAGAAAAGAAGAAATAGTTGAAGAACAAGAGTGACGATAAATTGAAGTAAGAAAATATAAATTTTAAAATTTTAAAAACATAAAAATATAAAAACAAAAAAAACGAACTTATAAAACGCGAGGTTAAGAAAAAGTACATGTGTGTGTGTATAAAACATAAAGTATAGAGAAGAAGAAGCAAAGTGTACAAGTCCATACACGCGCGCGGCTTATACACGTTTGAACAACAAAGTAAACAGAGAATAAAAGAGCGCGAATATACCGCGCTTGGTATCCACTCTTTTCTTTTCTTTTCTTTTCTCTCGTACATATACTCGTACCATGTACTTGTATGCACTTAACTTCAAGCATCAACCGAAGGTGTCAACCTTCACTCCTTAACAAAAAAAAAAAAAAAAAAGATAGACACATATCGACTCGTTGCTCGCGTTTTTTTTTTTTTTTACTTATTTTTGTCTTCCACGATTATTTTACTTATATGTGTGTATAGGTATGCTAAAGGAAAAAAAAGTAAAGGGTTTAACGGCTGTTTGGTCAAGCGTTTATACATATACCTTCTCGTACTCGTTCTTCAACTAATGGCGCTCGTAATTTTTTTTTTATGAATGTATGTATACATTTGTGGTGTGTATGCATACTAGATGTATTACGACTTATTATTCACCGAATCGAATATTATCCTACTTCTTTTTTTTTTCTTTTGGTTATATTTCGTCCTAGAGACTATATTTTTTTTTTGTTTGCTTGAGCGAAAATTATTTTTAAGTGTTGTTGATCTACATTTTCTATTTCAATCACTTTAGCTTTTGTACAATTGCTGTATAAGCTAAGTCTGTTTACTTCCAAGCTTTTTTTTTCTTCTTATTTATGAGAAAAAAAGGGTGCAGCTAGTTTAATTGCTTGTAGACTGATCGCTTTTGAATTAGATGGGTAAATTTGAGATTGTGAATTACGAGTTTGTATCGTAAGTGACAAATAGAAAAACGTTTATCGTTTATAGGTTGAGCAAAAAAAAAAAAATTTATAGAACATTAAAGAAAATAATGTCTAAAAAGGAACAAGAGATAATCGATAAACGAATGTATTGTTAGCCTCTTAAAACGTAAAAGTTTTCTTAGGCCTATTGCTGTTTATGCTACAAGTAGATCGTTGAAGTTTTGTGGGGGTAGAGAGATGCCAGCTATATAGTTTTTGAGTGAGGGGTTGTGTACTTTAAAAGGTCGGATGTGAAAAAAGAACAGGTGTTGGAAATGGGCAATTTACGTATAACGTGAGAAGAAAAAACTTGTACATACTTTTGCGTTTCACTTTTTTTTTTCTTTTGAAAATTTCAAACATTATACGTATGAGTTTTTGTAAGTGTTTTAACATCTATTAACACCAGATGTTATATTTTATAGTTTTTACTTGTATTTAATAATTTATTATATCGATAAGGAAATAATAAATCTAGATTATTTTACCATAACATCCTGTTTATCATTTAAGATACTACCTTACAGAAATTAGTCAAGAAACTCAACCAAATTCAACCTTGAAAAAGAGCTTGCATCGTCAAAACGCTTACTCCGGATATAATTTTACCAGTACAGTCTTAAAAGCGATATCGAAATAAAAAGACCTAAGAGGAAGTTGAGAATGAGTAGCCAAGAGAGCCTGGAGGAAAAACGTTCTCATTTAAAAAAAAAAAAAAAGTACCGAGTATAAGATAGAACGCCAAGCTTTCTCTCTTTCTCCTTCCTTCTCTTTCCTAAGAGAAGAGCCAAAGTTGGTGTATAAACAGAAGTTGCCTAAGTACATTACAAACTGTAATGGTGAATCAAGCTCTCTCTCTCTCCCTTCTTTCTCTTTCTTTCTCCCACGACATTTATTATGCTATATTGTTACAAGGAAATTGCGTTTTTCTAAGTGGCGCTTCGCGCGCGACTTTACCCTTATCCCCCTCCTTCTCCTCCTGCTTACTTCTGCCTCGCGGCCGCTGCCAATTTCTCGGCGCCGACAAGGAGAAAAAAGGGGTGTGTTTTTCCCCTTTTTTTCTTCTTCTTCCCTCTCTCTCTTATTTCACTTCACTCTTACTCACCAACCTCCTTCCTATAACCGTCTCTCTCTCGTATTATCAAGGACACTCAGACTTACTCTTTTTTTTTTTATACGATCCAGCTCGATCAACGAGTCTGATAATTTAATTGTATTCCTTTCTCTTCGATACTTTGACCCTTTCCGATGTCCTCACTTATCGAGATATTGACCTCTTCACTACGATGACCTCGACGACTGAGCTAAGCTACGTGTGTTGGACACTGACTTTGCGTGAGACATAGACTCACAAATGTATTTTTCTTTTTTTTTTTTAAATTGCAGGGCGTGATTTTTTTCTTTTTCTTTTTTTTTTTTAATTACAATGCACGTATGAAATTTTTACAACTTGCCTTGACCGCTGTTAATATACATATAACTAATTGCAGAAAAACTTTTTTTTAAAAACACAGACTAGCATTTTAAATATCAACATGAGAAACAAAGGTTCTATTTACAATATTGCACTTGAGCTTTTAAAATATACAAAAGCACACATTATCATACGTATCTAGAAAAAAAATGCAAAATATCGAGTATCTATATACTCAGGAAAAATTTTTTAATTTCCTACGACCTTAGAATCTTTATGCTTTTGTTGTGACTGTGTATACCTTCATAGACACATACAACAAGATCATAATCAGTAAGTATGACCACGAGGAGCTTTCCAATTAGTCAGAGCAGAAATCGATTGTACTAATGGCCAAGCGATAAAAATACACGCTTCGTACATTTGCGTACAAACACTTTTTCTTTTTTCTAATCTATGATGCTGATGATAATTTTACCAGGTGTGCGTGTACTTTTTCAAGTGGATATATGCAACAAGTTCGTGCTTTTTTTTGCATTTGCATCGTTTATAGGGATTATAATGTCGATGGTAAATTGTCGCAAGCTCTTTATGATCGAAATACTTGTTCTTAGAGATAATAAATTTTATATCTATAGCGATTGTTGTCATAATTAATTTTTAATTTTACATAAATATTTCATAAAAAAAAAAAAAATAAAATAAACATCAATAAGTCATCAGTTAAACATCACAAGTACGACCCAGTTGTATATACCATGCACCTCTGAGCTCATCAGTAAAAGTGACTTACTTTAAATAATGCAAGCTCACCGCTTTTTTTTCCAAGTACCATTTCGCATTTTTATCGATTATTCTCTGTTCAATTTCAAATAGCACAACCATACCACACATTTTCTTGTCGGTTAATACACTAATTGACTCAAGTGTTAAGTATCGTTAAAAATAAAAATAATAATAAAGATAAAGAAGGAGAAATAATGAATTTTTTACGGTTAACAATAGTCGAGCTTTATTTTGAAGCTTTACTCTGGTATCATTATTCCATTCATAGCCTCGCATAATCGTAAAGATATCTTTACAACTTCGTCGACAGTTAGTTTGCGGTGCAGCTTAAAGCTTAGTCGACGATTAAAACAATGATGAAAGAAAGAAAGAAAGAAATTTTACCAAGGCTTGACTAACAATCATAATGATGATTTTCATTAATTTCATATCTTAAAGAGAGCTTGCAGAAACTTTGTCCGTTTTTGCAATTGTACGAATGTAAAAAAAAGTATGTGTGTGTGTGGGTGTCATTAAAATAAAAGAAAAGCGGAAAAATGGAAAAAGAAAAAAATGCCACGTGGTAATGTTGTAAAGTTTAGATGACTGGTTCATTAATGGTTTAGGAAAAAGAGAAGGTGCTGGCGTATGAAATGGAGATATAATGCGAAAGCATAGGCTTTTTTATATCCTGAAGGTTGTATAATTGGTACTTTAAACATATGCACGTATAAGCTTTAAAAGCTTTTGTTTGCGTGACGTGACTTTAAAAAATCATAAATTTTTGTTCTTTTTGTAACTGTAGCTTATATATTTTTTCACATTTACAAAATACTGTATTAGTTTTTAAATTCTAAAAATTTTTATTTAATTACATATTTATTAAAATTTTATCAAATAAAAAAGAAATAAATTACTTTAACCATCTCTATCTTATCTATACACAGAATAACCAACGAAAATCAAGGAAAAGGCCAAAAGTCGCTGGAGCCTCTATCGGTAATTTTTAAAGCGATCAAATTAAACCTCGTAGTCGAAGGGAGGTTGGTAAGAGTATGGTCGTATAGATACTTTCTCCATCTCGTGCATTCTACATAGCTAGACGCTCACCCAGGTTATATATATTTGATTGGAAGCGAGAGAAAAGAGAGTAAGCTAAAGCTTATATTATACAAGCAACGCATAGGAGAAAGCATAAGAAAGGCAGAGTGAAAATGTTGGTTAAATAATATCCGAGCAGAGCAGCTTCGGTGCTATATATCCCCTACCTCCTGCTTCTTTCCTCTCTCTCTCTCTCTTCTTCGTCGAGCGTAATTATCTCGCTCCCAGATTTTCTGGTACTGTACTGGTCTGTGTGTATGTGGTATGATGGTGTATAAGCCTCGAGGGGTTGTATGGACGTGATCCTGAAGACGAAGGAGGAAGCGAGAGCGAATGAGACTCCAACACTCGAGAGTAGAACGTTTTGACGAAAGAATGAGTGAGTGGGTGGATGAGGAAGATGAAGGGCTGGACTCTGTAACTTTTTTTTACTCTTTTTCTTCTTCCGACGTTATTGTTGATATGTACCTGTAGGATCGTGTAATTTTCACTGACCCGACCTCGAGTCGTGATACTATTTTTTTTTTTTTTTTTACTTTTTTTGTTCCTGTCTTTGTATATTTTTCTCGAGGCTTCTGGTTGCTTGATTCTGATTCTGGTTAATATACAGTTGCTGTACTTGCTTTAAATGCAAGGGATGAAAAAATTTTTTGACGGTTCTGATTTTTTTTTTTATTCTCTGGTGTAACAGATATTTTTATATTTTATTGTGATCTCTTGTCGTTTTTTCTTAACTTTTTTTTCTTCAATTTTCAATGTACGAATATTAAAATTTAAAATTACGTAACTCCTAAAAACACTCGTATTTTTCACTCAAAAAAAAAAAAAAATTATTTCTATAAAATTTATTTTTTCCCTAAACTACAGAACATAAATCATTGAAAAAATATACCCATTCACGATAGATATCATATCTCTTTTCTATATGTAGTCGATTATAACACGATTAATATTAAGAGACCAACTCTCTTTTATACTACGTATAGTATAGGATAGTATTATGAAATAAAGAGAGTTAAAAGAAAAATGATTTGGTGATAAACATAACTCAGTAAGTTTCGCGATATCATCGCTTTACGCGATTGCATTCCTCGGATTTATCGGTGTCGTAAAAGCCCCATGGTAAAGGAAAGACGCCACAACTCGTAAGGAAAGCAAAGGAAGGAGAGAAAACCAAATGGTTGGGTATGAGGGGTAAGCGAAACGAATGACGACAACGACACTAAGAAGAGAGTATAAAGGGTGGAGGGGGGGGGGGAAGAAAGAAACAACCCTTCCGGGCATTATAAGCCAAAAAGCTCATACCCCCAAGGGGATAAAGAGTAAGAGAGTAAGAGAGAGAGAAAGAAATATACTGCAGAAACTCTTAATTGCAAATTGGCGAAATAATTGAAGCGACACTCGTAAAAATAGTTTTAAAAGTCGTAATTCGCTCGTAAAAAAAAAGGGAGAAAACTCTCTTCTCCGCCGAGAACCACCACGAAAAAGTAAGTCCGATGCATATTCGCGACGCGGTAAACATTATTCATTAACAGAATTTACAATTCTAACGAATATATCCCTCTACCCTATCCCTCCATCACACTGTTACTCTCTCTCGACTTTTTCCATTAATTACATCGATTCTTTTTACCACGTTTTATCCCTTAGTTTATATGTATATATAGACTTGTTTTCTCTCTCTTTTTCTTTCTCTGCCAACGTCTTCCATCGTCTTCTTCTTCTTTTTTCTCTTTTTATACTTGTTCGTCGTCGTTAGCCTCTTTCCGCAGCCACAGTGATTTTTTTAACTCTCGCTTTTCCCCTTTTCTTTCTCACGTTTGGAAGTTTTACAACAACTTTTTTTCAAGAACACTGGTAACAATGAAAGCTCATTTTTATTACATACATAATACAATCCAAAATTAACACTATACCATATCAATCTTACAAAATTGAAAATAATCTTATCTCAAAACTATCAACTATCACTTAAAATTCTATTCCAATACCTTATTTCCTTCCGCATAATAATCAAATAAACTCAATATACCTTATAAACATAAAAAAAAATTTAAAACTTAACGATTTTACATTCTCACTATGCAGATACATATACATAATATACAACACATCACAAGTAGATAGAAAAAAGCTTTTGTATTATGTATAGTCCAATACGAGTACTCATATAGTCTTATGACGACGAAATAGCGTGATTGCAAGCTATCAAGTAAACACCTTTTCTCAACTCCACCTTTCTTTCCCCCGTCCTTTTCTTATCCTTTCAAAGACTCTTCGTTCCTATTACCCTTACTTCAGTCATTCTGCACCATTGCACTGATGTTCTCTTTCTCTCTTTTTTTTTGCGCTCGATTGCGGTCGAGCCTTTTAGCTTTTAGGTCTTAAGCTTCAGTTCGCATCGTTGCATCATCATCATCATCATGGACTATACCTTTTAACTCAATGAGTATAGTTTTGTATCTCTTAAATGTATCTCTATTGATACATATCCCGTTGAGAGTTATCTTCTTAATCTTTATAACAAGTAATTACAAATCCTGTAAATTGTTAATTTTTAAGTAGTAAAATCCATAATGATCAGACGAGAACATTAAAAATATTCTATTCCACACTTTATTTTATAAACAATAGAACCAGTTCATTGTTTAGAACAGTACAAACCATTAGATCAAAACTTCCCCCTCATCAACAATCGCTGTACTACTTTAAATTATTAATAACCCAAGCGAAGGTAGAAAAGAGAAAAGAAAACAAAACACAGCAGTGGTAAACAATAACCAAAGTGGTTTTGTGTTAGTCAGAATATATAAAGACAGAGAAAGAAAGCTTGGTCGTGGTAGTTTTAACTTTGAATTATTTATTAGGAAACGCAGTTCTGACAATGAGTAAAAAAAAAAGAGAAAGCATTATTATTTGCTAAACAAGAAACAAAGCGTATATATACCTAAGCGTCACAATCATTGCAGTTTGTGCGGCAAACATTTGCTTGAACGTGAGAGACTCGTGGCTAATTAGAGGAACATTGACTTAAAAAGGGAGTAGGGTAAGGGATGAAAGAGAGAAAGAGAGAGAGAGACTATAGGTATAGATAGACCTCGAAGAAACATCATATAATGTACAGAGATGACGAACGGTTGGTATAGTTGCAAGGGAGAAATATTCGAGTGATTTAAATCGAGTATAGTCTTACTTATTCTCTCACTCTCTCTCTCTCTCTCTCTCTCTTCTGCTAAACAGCCAAAATTTTCGAGGGTTGTGTATAGCGGATCATTACCAACTCGATATATAGAAGAGAGCTTGTAAATGTAGAAGGGAAGAGGAGGAGAAAGGGAAAGAGTTACGTGCCAAGCTGTCGTAGGCGTATATGGATGCATAATTGTATAACCCACCCACCCTTTCTACCTGTTTAATAGTGGAAAAAAGTAGGGGAGGGAGAAAGAGGCTATATAGCTCGACCACCAACAAATATACGCCTATAATTAAGCTCGTGCAGTCCACAACTCTTCTGCAAGCTCTCTCTCTCTCTCGCGAGACCGCATCCCTTTTATTATTCCACGCTCTCTTCTTTGGTTCTTCGTAGGGCTTCGTTATATGTATATACATATATGTTATACTGCAAGCTTGGCCAAAATGCTTGTATACATAAGCAAGAGGGAACCTCCCGTGAGGTTTAATGTGAATGCGCTGTTGCTAAACAGAAAGAAAGACGGAAAAAAAGTTCAAACTTTGCTGCTCGAGAGAATAATGGGGTTATTGTGTATACCGAAATTTTTTTTTCTTTTTTTTTTGGTGGGTTAATTGTGTGTGGTTTATTTTTTGGTTTTGAAGGTAACTTTAACATTTTTTTTTTTTTCGTGGTGAAGTAAGAGATGAGAGAATTGCGGTTAGTTTTAGCTGTTTTGTGTTTTAATAGTACACGCTTGTAAATTATAAATTTTCTAATATTTTATTAAAAATTAAAAAAATTATAATAATTATATAATTTTTAAATAAACGATATGACCAGTATTACCGCAGCATATTATTCAAATCAAACAAGCTCACTTTTAAAAACTAGTGCCAAATCAGGTAACATAAACTAAAATAAAATAGACAAAAATTAAACGAATTGAGGTAGCCAAAAGAAATAATCATATAATAGATAATAAATGAGTATTCAAACAATATTTTAGAAAATATATAATATCAAAATTATGGTAACACCAAACACCGACATTGCAGCAAACTGTGAATCATCGACAAATACTAAAGAGAACCTCTAAAACCCTATACCCTCCCCTCACAAGCACCAACCTGCATATTTATTGTTGGCCAAATTCACCAGTGGACGACTATCCTTCTGCATACAAGTATATATATAACCTACGCGCTAGTGCAGTATAAACTCGGTTATACTCTATAATTAGGAGGGGATCAGTAGTAGCAGTAGCAGCTATCCGCAAACGCGCGCGCCTAAATTATTTACCATGCACTGAATTTTCGGCTATATGTATATATGTAAGCTATAGTGGTGTGTATACTCTTTCTCTCTCTTTCTATTTCGCGTGCTTATGCTCCCTTGGTGCTTTTTGAGAAAGGGGTAACCAACAAGTAGAGAGAGAGAGAGAGAGTTCACTTGAGATTTGTATGCGTAATTAGATGAGAAAGGGATTATTCTTTTTCGGAGATTTATGTGGCCTGTTTGCAATTTCTAGATCGTGGTTGTAATATTCGAGCTTGCAGAGAGCTTTGCTATAAATGAGAGCTTTTTTTAATTTTTTGTTTTTTTTTAAAATAATTAATTTGAGCTATAGATTTAATTTTAATAGAAATAAATTATTGTTATTTGTATGAGTTGATATAATATCATATTAAGATATTGGTCGATTAATATATAATATATTATCCATAGCGTCTTTAAACTAATGCAATTAAAGGACCTCGTTCTAAGGGCTACTTTAATAGAATCAAGACTCCTAAGCCAAAAGAGGATGGGAAGATAATTGCCAAGGGTCCGGTTTCTCGATTAATAAGGTACGGACCGATGCTCACTCCCAATGAAAATTTCCAAAAGCTCAATGGTTCGCGTCACTGACTGCTGTTGATTACATAATAAACGGGAGGAAGGAGCTTACTTGAAAGCGACCGCTACTATATTGCCCATATTTGCGAGGGTTTTTGGTCCTTAGAGATTAGTTTAAGGAGAGAGTAAGAAATGTACATGTATGTACGTACAATCTATTCCTTAACGTCTTCTTCTTCTTGTGTTATACTATATATGTAATATTATGATTGTGTATATGTGTAATTGGTCCACTTAAAGACCTAATTTTAAGTGTGCTAAATTACGCTAGAGCTTTTCTTCTTTATTCTTTTTTTTTTATAACGAACTTTTCTTTTTCTAGATTTTTATTTGAGACTCTTTTATTTATAATCTCATCTTTGTTATTTTTGGCTTTTAATTTCTTTTCTAAAATAAATTTGTATAAATTTTATACATTTCCTTTATTCAAATTATTGAATTCCTGTAGATTAACCATCTAATTAAAAATAAGTAGTTTAATTCAACCTTTCATACCATCAATTTTTCCATAGACATAAAATAAAAAAAAAAATTAAAAATTTTTCTTAGTTAATGTTATAGAAGTACAGATTGAAAGCTCGCATAGACTATAGAGAGAAAGAAAGAGAGAGAGAGAGAAGCCGTTAAGAGCAAAGCTCGTTACTCTTTTCACTTCCACTTTCTCCCCTCCTTTCTCAAAAACTTCCGAATTAAAGCGCTCGACCTATAGTGCTCTCTCTCTCTCTCTCTCTCTCTCTCCTCTTTCTCGCAGTAACTCGCATGTCTCGATTCGTATCGCTCTCAAACCATATATATACATATACACACATATACTATAACCACCTTAAAGCCCTGCTTTTGCCCAAGCATAGCCGTGAGTTTTTCATTAAAAAAGACCGACTACGAGTAAGAGAGGGAGAGACTATGCAAGCTCGTTCGTCGACGCGAGACTTGAAGAGCAAGTTTCACAATCCCCCCCCCCCTCCCCTTCTTCTCCCTCTCTGCTTTTCGAACGAAGTGCAGCAAAAGCCCTTCGTAACAATATTGTGTGAGTGAGCAAGAGAGAACGTAAGCTTTTTGAAGGAGGTAACAGAAGAGGTATATAGGTATTATATATAAATTCTTCGATCGACACTGCACGCGACAACCATTCGTGCAGTTGCATAGTTAGAAAAAAATAGAAGGGAAGAGGGGAAGACTTACCATCGCTTCTTGATGAAGATTTACCTCAAATTAGTTTTCTTCAACCGTATCATACTTCTTTTTTTTTACCCCTCTTTTTGGTACCTTAACTCTCGATCTTCGTTATTTATCGATGCGTTTTTTTGGTGGAGGGAGTAGAAAAAAAAAATGTTAGTATACGGGAACGATGGATAAATTGAGAATTTCATGTTCGATCGGCTATTAAACTTCGAGTGCAGTGCATGCGTGTATGTCTACGATGGATTGAAATTTTAAAGTAAAAATATTTTTTTATTACAAATTGATATGTTTTTGTTTTGTAATCGATTTTTGATGTTTTGTATTACAGACATGCAATATCCATCCTCCTATATTTTATCTCATAGTTTATTACATATTTTCAGTACCAACCACCTCCTTTTTCACCCTCTTTCTTCTCTCCAAGTAAATACACCCAAAAGTCATTGCTAAAGCAAATGTAAAGAAGAAACAAGTCAGGCTTTTACACATAGATAAATATATCTACAAATACAGCAAAAGAGAGAGAGAGAGAGAGAGAGAGAGAGAGAGAGAGAGAGAGAGAGAGAGAGAGAGAGAGAGAGAAAGAGTAAGCAAACCACGATCGTGAAAATTTACGGCTCAAAACCGCAAAGCAACTGGTCAGTACAGGTTTACCATTTTACTTATATTCTCTCTCTTCTCTCAGTAACACGCATGTATATGTATATTTATATATATGCAGGATATCGTAGTGCAAAACGCCAAAAGCAACTATAGTATACTATAGTACTATACTATCATGCTTGGTGTGTGTGTCCAGAAGATACTTTGTATATAAATTTTGGTTAGCTCCAAAACCTGCGGTTGGCCCTTACCTTCAACGATGCGTGTACCAACTGGCCAGTAGTAGTAGGAGGGTATATATATCTAAAAGGGATGTTT
Organism: Leptomastidea abnormis; assembly: GCA_030522805.1. Classification (NCBI taxonomy): domain Eukaryota; kingdom Metazoa; phylum Arthropoda; class Insecta; order Hymenoptera; family Encyrtidae; genus Leptomastidea; species Leptomastidea abnormis. The sequence goes on from JAPYZE010001092.1 coordinate 21,659, forward strand.
CTCTCCTTCTTGCGTCTTTAAAGGATATCTATATATGGCTATAGAGTTTAAGGAACTTCCGGGTTTAAGTGCGACAAGACGGAATTGCGTATAGTATAGATGAAAAGTTGAGAACAATGCGAAGAACTTGGGTAACTTGAGGAATAGTGTATACCTGTTTGTGTGAATGGTTTCATGGTTTCGTTGGCTGAATGTGTGTTAAGTTTTTGTATAGGATACAGTTGTGAATTTTGTGGGTGGGAGAAAAATAAAATTTTTTTTTTTTAATTTTATGCAATTAAATTTATTTGCCAATAATTTACTTTATACCTCATAAATTATCAAATAATCCTAACATATTAACAAATTTTATATAATATACTTTCATACGTCTACCCTTCTAATACACAAATAATCGAACACAGCAAATAATAAAACGTAACTTTTTATAAATCCAGATTCAAAATAATATCACACAACATATACATATACATAAACTTAACATCAAGTAGCCGACAGCTTGCGGTTATTTATCGCGTCGCACAAGGTATTACCATTTTTCTCTACCACCCAACCAACGTTAAAGAGAAAGAGAGAAAAAAAAAATGAAATATTCGCGAAAGAAAAAGAAAAAGAGAGCAAGAAAAAGAAAGATCGTAACACGCCTCTCTTTCTCTCTATCTATCTCTAAAGCACGAAGTGGGCTCTGATCTCCAAATAAGTGGCTCCGCGCTCCTCTGAATACTAATACAGCCTCTGCGAGACCTAAGTCGTCTCTTTCTCCCCCACCTTTTTTTTCAAACCACCACTATACACCACCACCGACATTGCGATACAGCTACCCCCTGAGAGCGATCTTATGGGTACTACACCCCCTACTCTCGTTTTCTCACTCTTGAGCCAAGGACCCGAGATATTTGGGAGAGGTCTCTTCAAGCTCTCTTTGGAATCTTCTTCTTCCTTTTTTTAAAGGACTCGCTCTCTGGAAAATCATTTTCTCGAGAGGTCTCCTTTTTAAGGCTGGATCTGGTGCTTCTTAGAAGAGACCGCAAAGATTTTACTCTGTTACTGTTGTGTATCAGGAGTTTACGTTGAATAATTTTGCGTGAGAAATTTTATTGAATTTTGAATTGTGAAAATTTAAAATTTAAAATTTTTAATGACGTAAGTATATATACGTGCGTGATGCATTTTAATTTATAACGATTGACATTAAAGAAACATATGAAAAATCAATTAATATAATCGATTTAAAATTGACTGGTTCCTTACGTATATACATATAAAAATGATTACAATTTCAATTCGGCATATCGATATATACAAAATTTTTCTTCTTCCTTCCTACTCTACTGATATTTAAATTTTAAATCTTCGGTATTGTTTTTTTCTTTTTCTTTTTTTTTTCTCGTAGTTCCACACATCATATAGTGCTTTCTCTTCACGTACGTACGCTTGCAAGCCTCCTTTTTTTCTATTTCTTTTTAACCGCGTTTTTCCCTACTGTTGACCTTTTATACGTATATATATATACGTATGAACGAAAAAATCAAGAAGCGATCGTGCGCGAGAATCGCCCGAAAAGTCGTAGAAAGAAAGAAAATGAAAAATACAAAAAAAAAGGAAAGAAACGAAATAAAAAGAAAAAGAAAAACTTTGTATTCGGTTGTCTGACTCGATCGTAATGAAAATTTTTCACTTAAACTTATACTGAATTCAGAACACAGGCTTAAACTGTGTGTATACTCCTAAATTCTCTTTTTTTTACATATAATATTCGAAAAAATATAAAATCAATGTTTTTAAAAAAATATATTTAAAAAAAAAAAAACATTCTCAAAAATTAATCAATCAATCTAGCCAAAAATACACTCAACTGCATCTCAAACACACAGACATACACAGAAAATCATTACGTAATTAAGTTAAAAGCTCCAAATATAAGATAAGACATTCCTCAGTTAATTCAGTATACAAACCCTGACGAAGGATAAAGCCTATAGGGATAGCATTTCTGTCGTCTGCTAAGCATATACATACATATATACGCAACACAGTAAAGAGAGAGAGAGAGAGAGAGAGAGAGAGAGAGTCCACTAATTCTGCTGTTAATCTTGATTTAATCCTTGACAAGCTCTTTAGGAGCCGTTAAATTGCTGTTTACGTAACAGACACACTTCCTCTCTTGAGTGCACATCTAAGCTTAGACGACAAGAAGAAGAAGAAGAAAAGGTACTTCTCTATATAATAGCGTGTCTAAACGTTTTGAGGTGAGATGACTCTCTTGATTGACTGAGAATTTTTGTGTTCTATGTTTTAATATATTTTTATTGATTAGTTTAGATGCTTGTTTATGTGTTTTTAATTTTATTTTTGAATTATAGAATTTATACATGCAATAAAATTTAATTAACAATTTTACGAAATTTAAGTAGAAAGGTTCATTGTCTAGTCAGGCATAAATTATTATTTTTTTTTTTTTAATTTTTGTTTTAACAAACTAAATTATACACTGCATTATAATTTCTCAAAAAAATATATACCATGCAACACAAAAAAAAATCTTACATAAAAAATGATAAATGAAACGATCAACGTGTTATTCATCATAAAACGCAATATTTGAAAAAGTTGAATAAAAAAAAAAAAAAAATAGTCTTTCAAGTAGGCAAGTTTTGAACGAGTTAGAGGAAGGAACTCTGTAAAAAAAGAAAAAAAGTAAATGAAAGAAGAAGAAGAAGGTATATAGAGTCGAGAGAGAAAAAAACGCGTGCATCATCTTTGCTAAGAAGAAAGACAGTCCCATAAAGCCACATGATATAACCCAAGGCTCTTATACGTAAAGAAAAAAAAAAGCGCACATGAAGAGAGTATAAAAAGAAAGTAAAAAAAAAGAATAAGAAGAAGAAGAAGAAGAGAGAAAAAAAAGGAATTGCAGTCCAAAGTAGAAAGGCGGAGGAAATAAGTGTAGGAGGAGGATGAGGGGTGGGTCATAAGACGTTGGGTATATAGTAGGTTTGGTAGAAAAAGGCCATAGTTCTCTTGCCGAAAGAAAAGCGCCTCGTTATTTATGCGCAAGAGAAGCTACGAGTTGGTAGTAGTATATGGAGGTATAGTAGGTAGTAGGAGAGCCTCCGAAATATCATATTTAATTTTTATTACATCGAGAGAGAGAGAGAGAGAGAGAGAGAGAGAGAGAGAGAGAGAGAGAGAGAGAGAGAGCTTTATAAAAGAAGGAGGAGGTATATAAGAAGAAGAAGAGGTTGACTGTATATGTATCGCGTCTTCGCTTGAAACGACGTATAGTGTACAAGGGAGGCAAACGCGTTGCTAAAAAAAAAGAGAGCTGTATGTAAATATGCCGTGATACATTGGGATACTCGCTTATAAACACCCCATTTTTATTCGGCGGGCGTCCTCCTTGCCTATATATACCTATCTATACCTCTACCCTTGCTATACTTTCTTTCTTTCTCTTATACTCATTCCGACAATCTTTTTTTTCTTTTCCGTACTGTTCTTGTATACTACAGCAGAGTGTTTTTTTTCACACCGAATCCTTTGCAATGAGTAACAAATTCGCAATATACATACCCGATAACTACTTTAGTTATACCAACAGTAGAGTGATTAATTTATACCTTATACTAATTTATTGCAAGCTCATTTATTTTGAACCGATCTTAACTTAATTTTAACTTGTTTATATTTAAGATTAAACCAAATGACAAAGATTGTATATAATTCTTTTGAATAAATTTAATTTACAACCAACATATAATCCAAAGTATTATAGCGATCTAAAAATCTTGCACGATTTAGCTATGTCTCAAAAAACAAAAAAAAACAGTACATATACACTATATACTTATAGGATAAAAAGTCCCCATTATTTTCTCGTCTACAACGTACATCACGTGTACGTACCACGTTTTGCTATCCATATAACTATACACCTTATGTATGTGTAGGTATATATACATAACCCACCCCTACTATGTATATTATATATGTGTCACGTCGATAGTTTCGGGTTATTTTTCGAGTAGCACATACATACTCAGGGCTAGTATAGCATAAGAGAGAGAGAGAAAGAGACACGTTTTTTTACGACCTCGCGCCGCACATATTTATTATCTAAGTTTCAAGAATGGGGAGGGTTGGTCTGGCCTCTCTCTTCTCTCTTCTATGCTTCCGATGGCAGTCCGCATAATTTTATGGCGTTCTCCCTTAACGCCTGCTTGTATAGAGGAGAGAAGGAGGACCTTTTGAGAAAACGTGCTACTGTGCGTTTTTCGACGTTTATGTGTAGGGTGGATGGAGGTTTTTTTTTTTTTTTTTTTTTTTTTTTTTTGTTTTTTTTTTTTTTTTTTTTTTTTTAGTTTTATTGTTTTTTTTTTTTTTTCTTTATTTTTTTTTATTTTGGTTTTTAATTTTTTTTTGTGTTTGTTAGGTGTGTACAGGTGTTGTTTTAAAAATGCATTTTTGAGTGAATGTAATTTGGTGGCTTGTGACCTTGACAAAATTTGAGAGATCATGCTATGCGTATACTGATAATGATTCGTTGACCCTCGTGTTTCAATCTTTTTTTTTTTTAATCTATACTTAATAATCATCTGTAATTTTGACTGCACAATATTTTTATGACACTGTATAAAAAGATTTTTTTTTTCTTTTCTTTAAGAAAATTATTCTGGTCTCTACTACTAGGTTATATTGATATTTATACAAAGTAAGTATCTAAAAATAATAACAACGCTACTTCGTTAAATAATATATCCTACAATTATCCTCATGTACATAGCTTAAGCAATGCATTAATAAATAATGATGCATTTGATGTATGTCTCTGGAATTATAGTCGCGTGTGTCTTGTGTTTTTTACGTCTTATATATTTTGATTTTTTATATCTCCAAAAAAATATTTTATGTTCTTTAAATTAAAAAAAAAAAAATTAGTAGTATTTATTTCACATTTACACATTTATATTTTTTAATTGAGCCATTATGATACTTCATAGATAAAAGCATATTTCGGCATATAAGATCGCACTAACTCAATCGACAGACACCAGGAATCGAACCCACAACCTGTAGATTACGAAACTGTAACTCAGTCGACTTTGCTATTCCATATCTCATAAAACAATTCCTTTTAATTACTAATAATCAAAAATCTCTTACAACTTTAAAATCTAAAAATTTCATTAAAATCCAAATCAACAAATGTATATTTATCCATTATAAACAATAATAAAAAAAGATTAGCATCCGGTAAACAGCGTAGAAACATCACGTATACATTACTATTTCGCGTATACATATACACACACAAAATATAAAACAGTACATGTTTTACGTGCCCATATTTCAAGCAGTACACCCTCACGTGACCATTCGGTACATTTCCTTGGAAGTTCAGTATAGTTATTTCCTTTCACAAACGACAGCTATTTTGTTGTCGAGCATATGCAGTTTGGGCTTGTATACTTCAACCCGCTTATGCTATTACCAAAACATTAAATATTTGCTATTGTGACCTCATTTTAATATACCAATATATCGTAATAAGATTGTGTTTAGTTCAATTCATTTCCAAATTCTGAGTACTAAATTTTTAAAGATTTTTATAGTAAAAAATTATCTAATGAACAGGTGTACGTGTATGTGTGAAGGAGAAAGGTGCGACAACTTCAAGGGGGGGGGGGGAGGGAAAGGAAGGGAGAAACCGATTCCATACATTAGATTTTTCGAGTATAGTAGACCATCGAGTAAAACTGGTTCGTCAGCAGGGGAAAAAAAGAATAAGGAGAAGGAGGAGAAAAAGGGTGGGGTAAGGAGGGGTCGACTTCGCGTGTGCTTGACGAGAAAGAAAGAGAGTCCGAGAGCGCTTATATGTATATATGAGGCCTATGGCGAAACTTAACAAAACAATTTGTTCCAAAGTAAACAACGGCATCCGGTTTGCTTGTGAATAAACAACATATTTATTTTTAGAAGGCAACGGCCGAAGCAGAGAACTCTCTCTCTCTCGCACGTATACATATGTGTATGTATATATACCTCGACCCACGCCTTAGTATAGTCTCTCTCTTTCTGTCTCTTTCTATATTTTTTTTTCTTGCTGGCTCACTCGAAGGAGATCCGTCAACGGCTTGCTGTTCCCATATGCGCAAACTTATAAGTTTTTCAAGTCGCACGTGTATACATGTACAACAAATATGAATATATTTCGTTTACTATATTTTTTTCTTTTTGCTTTTTCAATCGATCGTTTTATTAGATACATTAAATTAATGATTCATACTTTATTTATATTTTATGACTAATGGTATAATGTTATTTGCTTCGAAGTGAAGAATAAAGAAAATAACGTGATTGAGAAAGATAGAGATAGAGAGTATAGCGATGAGATTGGTAAATCGTAAAAGCTCTGATGCGATTTTTTTTTTTTCAGATGGATCTCGCGAAATACGTGTAAACAGTAAAACCGCGGGAAAGACAAACAACAAGTAAAACAATCTAACTCTTTCTATGCCTCTTCTCTTTCTATCTTTTTTTTTTGCTCTCTCTTGGTTTGTTTAGACGATTCATCAGCAACCAAGATTTACGCGGAAAAATATGTGTTCGATTTTGTTGTGAAAAAAAAATGCGTTAAATTTAAGATTGATTGTGTATCATAAATAAAATGATGCAGATTTAATTTTTTAGAAACTGATGTGTTTGATCGTAAAATATATTTATTGTAATTAAGCTTTTTGTATATAGGATATTCATTCTGTTTATTATTACAAAAAAAAAGAGAAGGGGTAGGCTTCTAATGTTTCCTTTAGTAATGATTAGTTATTCATGAGATTCGAGATTATTTAACGAAAAAAAAAAGATTCGTAGCTTATTTTCTGACTTATTTGCATTGAGTACTAGCGAAAAATAACGTGTTGGTAACGATTACGACGAATTTGGAGGAAAAATAATTGTATATTGTATATGAATTATGAACAAAAAGTGGGAAAAAAAATTGAAGTGGAATAGATCTTGTGTATTCAAGAGTGTGATTATAATTTATTCGAAGTTGATTATTTACAGAAATATTTCAATTTTATTTATTTTTAAATTATAATTAAAAGGTTTTATTCGTAAATTTATAAATAAAAGATTAAGGTAAACTAACGTTTTAACTGTGTTAAAATTTTAAAACGATTTTATCAAGGTTTTATTTTATCAAGCTTTCTGTTTGCTAATAAAATACATTATTTTTCACGATTACAACACATAATTTTATCAAGTTAATAGATATTTAATATATTCAACACTTGATTATTAATTTTATTCATATACGACAAGTTTACTCAATTTTATAAAACTTATCAAACATTCAACTCCACAATCTCAATCAAAATATCTACAAACAATCTTCATAATAATATCACCTAAAAATATTTAAAAAAAATTTTGCAACCTTAACTTTTACACCACACACATTCCAATCATTTACCATAAAAAAAAAAATCACACGAATAAAATATTCATCTCGAAATCTAAAAATCAGTATTCAAGACAAGTAAAATTGAAGAAAAGACGATACAACTGTAGAATATAATAATACATATCTAACTCTCCTGTGGTATATATATCCTATAGGCACACCTCAGGGAAGTTCATGCACACACGTATAGGCTTTTGCATTTATTTCAGCTCTCGCCTGTATAAGCTAAAAGGGAAATGAACTTAAGCGGGTTATACACTAGTCGTTGTGTGGCATTATCGCATCGCGTCGTCTCTACACGCGTACATATACATATATATATATACATTTGAAGGTGGGGTAAAAAGAGAGGAGGCCGCGCATTTGGCCTGTACAACAGAGAGTGAAAGAGAGAGAAGAACCCCAGCGCAACCTAATTCGAAAGATAAGATAAGGTCGTAAAATGCATGGTACGCGAGAAAGAGAAAGAGAGAGAGAAATAGAGAGTGTGAGCGCGCAAGCCTGCGATACTACTTCAGTGTTTTATTGCCTTGTATCTCGTACTTCTATCTCACTTTGGCTTAGCTACTGCTCTCTCTGATTCTTCACTTGTACGCTTACGAACGTGTGTATCTTCTATATACCTTCTTCCTCTTTCTTATACTTTAGTAGTTACCTCTACCTCTTTTTCAAGGAGAGACTGAGATTTACGACAAAATTCGATAGAGCCTGCCAATTACTATGCTTTTCCCAAGGTACACGTGTGCCCTTTTTTCCCCTTTTTCGTTTTGTGTTAAAGAATTTGGTTGTATAGATTAAATGAGTGAAGGAAACACGTGAATTGAGTTTTTAATGGGAAAATTGACTTTTATTAAGATTTCGAAATCAAGTTTTTTGTTATGGTAGGAAGTATTTTGAATTTGTAAATTTGCATGTATTTATTTGAACTGAATTTATGATTAATAATATTAAAAAAATAATAATAACAGCATTAGAAAATCTAAAATTGCTCTGCTAAATTATTTTGTTTAATGGATTTGCTTACATCGGTTAATTATCCACCACACATAAACCCCTTCTTGCCACAAAAGCAAGCATAAACACATTTAAAAAACCGGAAACAACAAACGTCAAAACGCTACTTTGTCCGCACGCATTTACATCCACAAATGCTGGTAACAGAAAGAGAAAAACAAAGAGCAACAAACCGTTGCTACACACTACGTCCAAAGTCATTACCCGAGTCAATATTACAAATTCGATTTCGCGGAAGCTTACTCTCTTACTCTCTCTCTCTCTCTCTCTCTCTCTTGCATCCCATCGTACCAATCGTTTTCTACCCCCTACTCCCGTTAAAACTCAACTGGTTGAAAGCTCACAAATCGAATAGAGAAAAGCTCTCTCATTCCACGAACAACCTAATGAGCTTTTCTCCAAGCTTTTTCTCTTCATTTTATCGAAACACCACGCCCACACTCGCAACTCCCAATGTACTCAAAGAATATTCGTAACCACATTACAGCAACTTAAATTAAATGGGCATCAAAATGATTGCGTCACGTACTTTAATCGCAACTACATACATACATACATACATACATACATATTTTCTCATCCCATTCTCGTAAGTTAAACTCACTCACTCATTCTTAAAACGACCGAACGGCCTCGATTCACAGATTCACATGAATTGCGTGGGCGTTACTCTTTCGGCAAAAGCTCATCTTTAACATCTCTCTTAACCCTCTCCTCGTTCCTTTTTTGGCAGTAGTAGTGGACTTGCAAGCTTGATTCACGAGGCGGCAATTTTATCGCTTTTAATGTACGAAATTATCACTCGAATTATATTTTCGCTTAATACGATTTAATACGTAGAAACTTTTGGTTTTAACACACGCCTACGCAGCCTCTTATATCATCTGAAAAAAATTTAAAAAAAAAAGCTCGAGCTTTTTCATGTTAATTAAAAAAATCGCTGGGACACAGTGAGTGTACGTGCGGTTGAGCTTGCGATTTATGCGCCAAAAAGTTTAGTTGTGCAAGCTCAGTCATGCAGAACAAATATAAGTTTTGTCTGGTAAATTTAATTTTGTAATGAGCTTTTTTTGGGGGTGTGTAATGTCTTTTTGTTGATTGTTAATTTAAGTTGGGCCAAAAAAAATGCAGTGAATATTACACTCGTGTAATATTTCGAAAAGAAGAGTTTTATTATTAACGATGAAACATGAAGCATCGTTATAGGTCGAAGAATTTCGCTCGAGTACGTTTTCATTTAGCGTTAAAGTGGATTGCTCTTAAACGAGCTTGCGACTACTATTCTCTTTTTCTTTCATATGATGGTGGTTGTTCGCTTTACGAAACGTCGCAAAATCTCAAAAGACTTATGTATACCTGTGGCGTATGGGTAATGGCTAGGCTTTAGAGGCACAAAATAAAAAAGCAAAAAAAAAAAAAGAAGCGCAACGTAGAAGACGAAGTGTTTCTCATTACGTCGTCGTGATTTATGCGCGCTCCGGGAAGAAGATTTTTCGGGTACGCGAAAGCTAAAGTTAAAAGAAAAATAAGGCTTACCGGGGAGTGCAAAGTTGAAAGACGCCGAGCTTGCGCGACTATGTACGTTGACACACGAAATATATAATACCATGTATATTAGGATATGCTGGAATTTAACTTGCTTCAAGACATCGACCTTAAAATTTTGTATGAGTGTGTATGTACTATGTTCGTGAACTGATTTGAGCTTTTTTTGGAGAGATTTTGTTTTCTGGGTGGATTTCTTTAAGATAACGGAGAACTGATCGAGCGAGTGGTTTATGGACCTGACAGCAAATGGATTTTCCTAATTTAAATGTACTTTAGATTAGGTATCTTACTTCGGGATCAGCAACACGTCTCTGGATAATTCTGAGATCGATTTCAGCTTCCTTATATTGACAGGTATTAGGATATCTTTCTTGAATACAGCTGATAGTCTATCATTGTTGATATAAAGCTTGAATTTATTTTATAAAAAGTAGCGGAATATTATTTTTTTTAATTTTTTACATAATATTTGAATAATTTGTTTAAAAATTTTGTTACATAACTCTAAAACTTATTTTTAGCAAATATTTGACTCTATCATTTATTCCAATTACATTAATAATTTATTCTTTACATATCATAAAAACACACATACTAGAAAGTATGCAAGCCTCTTACTAGCAATTTGTAGAAATCCAGACATGACATGTTCAATAAAAAAGAAAAAAAATTAAAAAAGTCAAAAAAATACAAAAAAAAAAAAATTGAGAGAGAATACGCGCTCAGTCGAAAAAGCCGAACTCAAGCCATCCCATCTCGTCCACATCTACTTGTAACCGTTTAAACTAAGCTGCAGAGAAAGAGGATAAAGTGGGGTGTAAGGAACGACGATCATAAAGCGTAACACAAAAACGCATTTAACCTGTGCATACACCTATGTACTGTACCTCAGACTAAAGTTTTTCAAGAGATTGCCACAGTGAAAAATTCGGCGAGCTTGCACTGTAGAATGTCAATAAAGCGAATTACAAAACATGATGGATAGAGTTACAAGAGATGCGAGAGGGAAGAACCAAATAATTGTTACTGAAGTGGGTAGTTTTTTTTTTATTACCACGTCTCGGTGATTCTTAAAAGTTTGTACAGTCGCCTGACATTATTCGTATTATATGCACTGAGCTTGCAGTCGTTATAAGCTTAATTTTTAAGCAAACATCAACAGAGTTATTTGATGTTAGAGACGCGACGCATGCACTTGGGATTAAACGTACAGAATCAAAAAAATTTACGTGTATTTCAACCCTCCCCCCTTTTTTTTAAAAAACTTCACCCTATTTTTTTGGAAGAGCTTGTTTTGTCTCGTTTTTTTTTCGGCAATGTTTGTCATTTGAGTATATACCCAATGGGATGATGTATACATTTCATGAGTATTTGCTATGTGTATAATTTTGTGACTCTTTATTTTTTGTCTTCTTTCGTTTTTACTTGGTAAAGTGGTATACGTAGTACAAGAAATTAGCTGTAATTTTAATGATAAAATATCTGACATTTTATATATTAATTTATTGTTTCTGATAATAAATAATCTTATCAATAAAATTTAATGATTACAGGGTCACATAGGCGAAAGTCCATTTGACAGCGGCTCCTGGGGTAAGGATCATTTCCAGCCCGCGTCAGTTCCCTGGCAAGCAAGTACACGTGGCCATGGCCGAACAAATGTAAGTATTTCATTTTTTTTTCAAAATATTGATATCCTTGCCATTAAACCATACCGGATTATATAGATCATACTGATATAATTCAATTAATATACTTATATTAATTTTTAAAAATTAAGTGGTAAGTACTTACACATTTAAAATTTTTGTTATTTGATACGTATACAAAATAAACCAAAATGTATAGTAGTCACAATAAACACATATAGATCAAATCAACATCCAATAAAAAATCTCCAAATCGTCTTAGCAATCCAAACGCATATCACGCACATTAAAAAAAAGGTCAGCCTTTATTCTACAACCAACCAGAAGAACTATAGCCTCCATATAACCCATAGACCGGTCATTCAAAAAGGGGCGTCCGGTCATTTAATCCCACTTAATAGACTATAAACGCGCGTTCGGTCGAGCCTGTGCGCAGAATTTAATGGACAGTCGATACCAATCCTCCCATACGCTGACTTTTCACAGTAGAAACTAATTGCCATGGTTCGCGAATTAAACTACCAGTGACGAACTAGTGAAGCTCGTTAAAATGACTTTACATGACCGACGTGACGTGATGGAAGAGCATCTTAAATTTATGATGAAGTTTTATGATAGTGTGGATATGTAGGATTGCGTTGATACAGCATTAATCTTTTGTTTTTAAAGTTGTATTTTTTGATTAGTTTGAAGTGAGAATTTGATCACTTGTTTTTTGGAGTTTATATAGTTTGAAGGATGGCTAACTAAGATAGTGATTAAAATTTATTGATTTGAGTGATAAATAATTCTCAAAGTAACTTCAGTGATTTCTTATAATAATAAAAGAAATTGTAAAAATTTCATAAATTTCAAAGTGACATCAAAAACTAATAAAACTATCAAAATAACAACGATACAAATCACCTAAACTCCCCTTTAAATCATATAAAAATTTCCAATAGCACCTCGTTATCGTCTTCATACCAGACCATTTCATAATTTTAAATCCAACCATCATCAAGAATCCCAGTAGCAAAATCAGCGAAATTAACGTTAATTATCACGTTTGAAAATCCCAAAAAAAAGAAGAAAAAGAGAGAAAAGTAGTCTCCCTTTTTGTCATCCGCATTGCATTGTGTGCCATTTTTCTCTGAAAGCGCTTTTCATTTTCATCCTTACCCAACCGAGTTTCCTTGTCCGAAGCATCTAAATCACTGCGACAATAAAAGGCGAAACGCGAGGAGGAGGAAGAAGAGAAGATAAAAAGTATAAGAATGGGCAAACGTACTATTTTGCTCTTTCTCGGGTCAGAGGATGAAATTTGTAATTCCGGTCTTACAAGAAGTGGTTGTAAGGGGCCAGCGGGCAAAACGGAATACCGTGGTTTTCTTTTCTTCTTTTTTTTTTCTTCTCATTCTTCCCTCTTAGAAACAAGGTTGGTTACTGAGGTGGTTGGTGAAATTATACTCTAACAGTCTGGTAGCGATTTCCTTTTGATATAGCTTTGTTTACGTTAATTACTGGATAGTAACGGGCTATGCTGTGACATTAATAATTTTATTAATGTTATTATTTGTGATAATGAGCTTTAAATTGTATTTTTATTTCATTATATTTAATCTAAAGTTTTAATTTATGTATACATTACATTTAAGCTTCCTATCAACTAATTTACCACTTGAATAGATTAGTTTTGCAAAATTTCATGTCAATAATTATCAAGTTTGTTACGAGTTTAATTTCTGATTTCTTTACCGACAGCTTTTATATTTGATTGTTTAAAGTTGACAATTTTTTTTAGAATCAACTTACAAGTCTGTTATTCCAAAATATAAAATATTTGTAATGAGCTTGATGTAGCAATATTGCTACAATCAGCAATTGTACGAGTTTAAATAAACATCGAAAAAAAAATCCTTTGCTTACTTATGTAACGTAAAGATGGAAATATAATCGTGTATGTATATTAAAAACAGCAATGTCGTTACAATCAATATTATCGATAAATAATATTATTAATGCTTTAATTCGAGTTTTAATTTCTTGTTTTAAATAAAACACGTGTTATTTTATAAAAATATCCATCGGATATCTCGTAGAGGAAAATAATTTAATACGTCTTTAAATAAAATAAAATAATAATAAATACGAATAAAATTGTTGTTATTCTCTCAAGCACGTGAAGAACAAAAGGAAATTGATCATTTTTCAATATTCAACAACATACTTGTTTTCTCCTTTTTTTTTTCTTTTTTGTCATCCACAAAAATTTATAAAATACAAAAAAAAATTTTAATGATCCCACGTAATAATATCATTATTAATATTGATTACAGCTACTTTAAAAAAAGCACGTAACTTATTAAAATTCAAGCATCATCATCATCTTGCTTACAAAGAATTTTGAATAAAAATTAATCAGAGCTATACTTGAAGTCAAGCTAATTGAAAACAATATATCCTATATACAATAATTTAATCCAACGTATATTTATGTTATCATACTGTGTGTAAGGGTAACTCGTATTACCATGTTTAACAACTTAAACCGATACCGCGTATATATGTGATAGAACCGGTAACGCGTTATCGCTTTTTGAAATGCTGACGACATTTATTATAATGCATACACGTGCGCCGATTGAATTGCTCGTTGGAGGTCGCTAGTATATATTCTGAAAAGTTATATTATTTTTAGTAATTATTTTTCTCTCTTAATTATTATTATTTTTATTATTATTATAAAATATTATTTAATTTTTATGCATAAATTTAATTATGTTTGTCGAATTAAACTAATAAGTTTTTAAAATATATAAATTAAGATTTATAATTGAAATTTAAAATGACTGAATCTGTTAAGCGCTGGTTTCGGAATCCATAAGTCATGGGTTCGATTCTCGGCGTCTATACTAACTGAGTCATTGCATGAATTATTATAGTCTCAATACGCTCAATGAAGTGTCTAAAAGGCTTTCTAATAAAGAAATATGTATTCTTTTTCAGACATCTCAAATTTTTTTTTTTTTTTTTTTTTTTTTTAAGATATACACGGGCGTGACTGCCCATTTTAACTTATTCTAATCCTTAATATTACGTGCCCTTAATTTATGGTGTCATAGTTATTTAATTTTTTTATTATTTATATTTTTTTTAATATTTTATTCAAATTATTTAATTTTTTTCATTTTTATATTAATGCATAAAACATTTACTACACACTCGGACTATTAATATAACTTGAATTTTTTTTCAAAATCGAAGTAGTTATTTATTTTTTAAAATCCTTAATATAACATTTCAAAATAACATCATCCTTAATTTTTTCATAAAAAAACTCATAAAACATATTTTCATTTATTAATAACAAAATTTACCTCCTTATCTATCGACTACGTCAATAAAAAGAATAAAGACAAAAAACGTCCAACACACACCGCCGCCGCCGTCGCTGCCGCCGGTATATGAAGGTATTACTAATGGTAGACAATGTTATTTGCAGAAAAGCTTGAATAAATTGAATCCCCGAGGCTTATCGGGAAGCCCAAGTATACGACGTAGCCCCGACATTAAGACGTCTGCCGGGCTTCGACCTCCTCTTTTCTTCGCGCATATACTCGAGAGAAAGAGAGTCCCTTTCCATCTTCTCATCTCTCCTTTTTCTTCTCTTTCTTCTTCTTCTGCGTATCGCGCCAAGTCGCTATAACGCAAAACGCCACCTCCTTTCCCTCCCTCGTAGACGAAATTTCTCTCTTCCCGCGACTTTCTTACTTACGTGACTTTACGTATCTCGTCTTTATTATTTTGTAATTACGCTTGGGTTTCTAGACGTTTGCTGCTACTACTACCGCAGTGGTAGTAGAGAATAAGCGCGTTTTTGGAGCAGGGGAGGTGTCTTAGACCTGTGAGGATTAATTTTTGAAGGTGCGCAGTGCTATTCTCTTTTGCCCACTGCTATACTGCTACTACTGCCTAAAACTGAATTTTATCAATTTTTAATCGTAGACTTGCTATAAGGATTTTAAAATTTGAGTGACACGTGCTGCGCAGTGTGTGTCAAAATTTTGAGTGACTCTATCTTTTAAAATTTTATTTTAAATATTTAGTAGATCGTTTTACATTTTATAAAAAGTAAAGTTAGTGTGATCTAATTATGTTTAAAAATTATTATTTTTTTTTTAGATTTATAATTTTAGTTCTTATAAATTTAAATATTAATTTGTGTGTAATTTTTAAATTTTATTGATTCGTTATTTTAATTTTAGATTATTTTGCTATTTTCATAATTATATTTAAAATTTACTTCTTCTACAATAAATTTACAAAAATAATCATAGTTTATTTTATAATAAAATCCTCTTTTTATTCAAAAAATATCCAACATTAAAATTCATTCCAAATAAACCAAAAAATATACTCGAATTTCTTAATACCCAAAAATACTCTCTACTTATCTTTAAACAAAAAAAAATGTCAAAAATTTAAAACCAGCACGACAATCAGTCTTAAAGTAACTACAGCCTATATAGCGCCACCTTAGCAAACTATATATACCAGCATACCCATACCCTTCCTTCTCCTCCTTAACATTCACACCACATTGGTATGCAAGAAGACCAGCCATTCATCTCGCGATCTCCGGCAGCTCCCGGATATAAATTAGCTTTTGTTTAGCATTCAATGCTTGAAACCACGACTGCAATTCCCGAGACGAAGTAGTAGTCGTAGCTTCTAGGCTGATTCTGGCTTGCAATTAATACTCCTGGCTACTATGGGGGGGGGGGGGGGGAAGGCCAATTAAACATTAGCGATTTGATGTAGAAGAAACGATGGTCGAGAGAGAGACTGGCTTTGGTATATGGTATAGTTAAGAAGGGGTGGGTTTAAAATTGGAGGGAAGGAAGAGAAATTTCGAGTTTGGCTTTGCTATATATGTATATGACTATCGATCGATCGTATATACGCTACTGAAGAAGAATGGGCCGGAAGTTTCTGTTCTTTTACAGTTGGTTGTAGAAAGAGAGCTGGCCTGTTATATACCAAACTGGCTCTCTTAGACTTGAAAGTTTTTCCAAAGGGTGTATGCGTGCACTTCGTAATTGCAGTCTAAATTTTTTTTTTTTTTTTCCAAATATGATTCTTTGGTTATTGGTTGAGGCTTGTAAGTAAGTGGAAAAGAAAATAAAAAACTACTCGTTCTACTTTAGTAAGTCTTGAGTTTGATTGTTGTTAATAGTTGTTAGAGGGTTTGGAAATAAAAAAATTTTTTAAGGGTATTTAAAATTTTTACTTTTAATAATAAGATTCTAATTATAAATTAAATTTTGAAAAATAATTATAATTGTATATAAAAATAATTTTTCTTCTTAAACTCTAAACATTAATATAAAAATAAACTAAAAATTATCGATTCTTTCTCAACCAAACCAATGATGAATTTCAATCACCCAAAAATCCCTCCTCTAAATTTTCTCCCCTCATTTCAAAAGTAGGTCTCATTTTGAGGCCTAGTTATAAAGAAGACAATCCATTGATGCCGCCAGCTTTTCCCTTCATGACTGCACACAGAGGGGGATTTTTTTCTCTCTCTCTCTCTCTCTCTCTCTCTCTCTCTCTTTCTCTCTCACATACAGCACCTAAAACACGGACACGCTCTCAACTGGCAATCATACATCCCCTTGAAGGGCTAGCTGCTCGTATATATGCCAGTGTTACATTTTCCTCTTTGTTCGTATACATTCTTCTCTTTTGCTTTATCAAATTCGTTTTTTTGATTATTTTGCATATCTTTGTCTGATTGTCTGAATCATATTTGGGTTATTGATAATATTTTTAGGTTTATAGATATTACGTTTGACAAATGACATTATCAATCAATAGAAATTTTATTTTTAATAAAATATAAATTCTCTAAAAATTCTTGTTTACAAAACTCTTAACATTACCTAACAAAAAAAAAAACATCTATATCTGATTATTCATCTCCAAAAACAATTATCAAAATTTTCCTGTTTCATAAACAACCCAAAAACAACCCTAAAAAATAATTCCAATAAAAAAATCGGTGCACCAATACCCTCCCAACGAACACCTCACTGTATACCAAAAGAACACAGCAAACAGCAACAGCAAACAGCATCATCGTCTAACCGGCCGTTGAAATTTCCCTGGAATATACACACAGAAACCAAAGCAAGCTAGCAAGCAAGCAAGCAAGCAAGCACACAACACAACACTGTAAAGCACAACAAGTGGGAGAGGCCAGAAAGTGAGACGAAGCGAGCTCGCTTTTCCCACCACCCGTTGTTGTATATATACATTGCTGCTACTGCTGCAACAGCAGCAGCAACAGATTCTCTGCCTCCGACACGGGAGGAGGTTTTAACCCTCCCTGTATATATATAGTATATATAAACGCGGCGCGCGTCGCCTTCCCTCACTCACTATATACAATCCCTCTTCTTCGTGTTTCCTCTCTCCTTTCGTTTCTCGTGTTGTGTGTGTATATGTATGTCTCTCTTTCTCTAAACAAGGCTTCGTGTATATACTACTATATACTATACACATAAAAGCCATCCCTAGAGAGACCCTCCCACCTCTCTATCTATAACACTCACGTTCCTGTTGCTTCTGCGGCTCCTGTTGTACCACACCTTTACTCTAGTATATAGATTGCAAAGCTTTTCAGGTTGCACGTGGTTTTTTTCATCGTGTACTGAGCTTTTACAGTTAGGCTGTTATTATTTTTTTATTATTATTGGGTGGGATATTATAATGATTAAATTTAATCTGATTTGTATAATATCTGATAATTTTGATTTTCGCATTTTAATAATTAATAGTAATAATATTAATTTTAGTAATTCTTGTAATTTTCATGATGATATTTTAGTATATTATTTTAATATGATTAAAAATAAGTAGCTCGAAAGTTATTTTCTCTATTAGAAAACTATTTTATATAGATTGACTGTGAGACTTTCCATACGAAGTTATATTGAATTTGTTACACGATTGGATTTCTAAATATTTAATATATATCAGATATAACAAATTGACGAGTATATGCATGCATGTATGTGTTACCAATATTTCATGTCATTAATTCATGTAGAAATATATATATGAAGAGATAAAATGACAATAGTGTCAAAACTTTGCAAATTGTTACTTAAATCACTCATCTCTGTATGGGATTTTACCTAAAAGATTATTCAAATTCCTAAAATTCTGAAAATTACTTATCCATATCTGCATCTATAGTCATACTTTGTATAAATTTACGATAAATTTTTTTTCTCAAATCTCAAAAAAAAAACTATAAGATATTTATAAATACTTTTCCACCATTACACTTTTCCTCATCCAACATCAAAAAATACAAAAAAAAAAAAAATAAAATCAACAATTCTAAAACTACAACACCATCATCACAAACATTACCTCTCAACACATTCAAACTTACTTGTATACAACAATATACCTATGTATATAAAACTATTTACACACTATCTCAAACGCTTTATAAGTATATATAGAAAAGCAAGTATAAGAGAGAGCCTCTTAACAAAGTTACATACGAAACGCAAACGTAGCCTCTCATTGACTAATACACGTTTTGCAGAAACGTCATAATCCATGAATATATCTATATAGCAGCAAACATACAGACCTATACGACGACGTAACTTTAACGTATAAGCCGCACCTATCTTGAAACTGCAAAGTCTTGTCGACTCGACTGATAATTGGTATTTCTCTATCTCTCTATCTCTCTCTTTCTCTCTTTCAAGAAAGTTATAACTTAACATATGCCACGTCAACACATAAGTATAATTGCTGAGGTTTTAAGTGAGAAGGAGTTGATCTTATGTTTGTAATATACAGTGTGTGTGTGTGTGTGTGTGTGTGTGTGTGTGTGTGTTGGTTCTTGAAGATTGTCTTTATATATGTTGTTAGGTGTATTTGCAAGAGACCACTTGCAAATAACTGATATGCAGTTCACTTAATTGTGAAAAAAAACTCATATAAAATTAATTATGAGCTTTTTTTACATTAATCCAATTGCTTCCTCAAAGAGGAAGCTATGTAATCATGACAAAAAAATTTTTTTATAAATTGTGTTAAAAATGTTTTTTATGATGTAAGAAGTTAGAAAAAA
>JAPYZE010001093.1:0-26096 GCA_030522805.1 Leptomastidea abnormis
TTAACACTTTCCGCGCGACCCACCTATATATATATATATATATATATATATATATATATATATATATATATATATATATATATTTTAAAGCGCGAGAGTTTGCGCGAGCGCGCACATTTTATGCCGAGTAATGCTCTAATCTAAGCTTGATGCTTTATATTACTCTCTTGGAGTGCTTATACTCGCAAGAGGAGGTAAGCGTAAGGATATAGATTTAGACTCTTGATGAGTCAAAACTATGCGTGGTCGTATACATGTTTTCTTTTTTATTTATTATTTTTTTGTCTTTAATTTTAACTTGTGAATAAGTAGGTATCTATATGTAGATGGGAGAGTCCAGAAACTTGGAAAATGCGTACATAGATAATATATGTATATATATATATATATATATTGAGTTATTGAATATAGAAGGGGGTACACCCATTAATAAGCTTCGAAGCTTTCAACCTCGTCAGATAAGACAGAGAAAGAGAGAGAGAGAGAGAGCGTACAATGTAATCGCTTAGTATATTAGCTATGTAGCTCAAGTGAGAAGAAAATATATTCCTGCGTACACTAATCTATATTATATATGCAGCGTGAATATATTATAATAGGCTTTGGCGTAATCTTAATTGTTCATTAGCCAAGCGGAGTATCGTTATTATATACCTTATATAATATCAGGTAGGTATATTATATTAGTAGCTATAATAGGAAAAAAAAAAAAAAAAAGAAGAAGAAGATAGGGGGTATAGTGTGTAAGCCTGTAATATAATCAAGACACACCAGAAAAGCGTAATACATGTTAGAGAAATATGCGGGTGTCTAACGTACAATTCCGGCACAAGGCAGGTATCTTAATTAGCTCGCACTGCCGCATGCAGCATATATATGTAAGCTGCGATGATGCTCCCGGAGAAAGGATCACAAGTCTATGCCTATATCTCGCTGAAAGCTTATACTTATAATATGCATGTACATATGCCTATATATATACAGATATTATACACGAACGTAATTTACACGGTGGTGACAGTATAAACGCGCATCTCATTTGCTAAAAAAGAGATAAAAAGAAGCATCAGCAGCAGCAAGAGTAAGTACCTATATGTAAAACCAGGCCAGTTGTGAAAGCGGACCAGTCTTATGTATATAATTATATATCCTATAACTGAAATACGAGGCGTTTTCCTCATCTACAACGACTACCCCGTAAACGTCACTCTTTTGAGATGGTTCTCTGTATATCTATAACACCCATACTCTAAATACATATCCTATGTATGTATGTACGTACGTATGTGTGTATGTATGTATATTTGCGAACATAATACGTGCATGAAGCTTTGAGAGAGTAAAGGTATGCATATTTAGTACCAGATATATATCTTACATATTATGATTCACAGTTTGCTTTTGGCCGACTGGCACAGTAGTAGGTAGGTAGTAGACAAGCATACTATATACACAGCAATAACATATAGTATATATATATATATAAGAGTAGTGAGGGGCGACTTTCTAATATGCATATACATACATATATTTATATATAAATATACATATGTAAATATATAAATAAGAGTACGAAAAACGGTATGGATACCTATATCGAGGAGATCGGATGCTATAAGCCTCCCCCCCCCACCCCTTACTTCCTGAGGGGAAGGGCGCGGTATGTATAGTATATAGCTGATAAAGCTCTCTCCCTCTTTGAATGCGCGCAAGATATGTTATAGGTACTGTATGTAGCATTGAATGTATATAGCAGAGAGAAAGAGAAAAATATATGGGATACACCTATAGCAAGTCAGCTAGCTCTCGAAGAGGACCAAGAAGAGGATAAGGGGATAAGAGGAAGAGGTGTTATATATATGTACGAGTATACCAGCAGCAACAGCCTGGGCCAGCAGAGCGTCACTTAGCACCGTTACTCTACGCATATACGACGCCCGCCCCCCTCCCTCCTCCACCCCATTTACTCTTCTTTGGGTGCATTATGGTGTAAGACAGAAAGCGTATGTTGTAGGTATACCAATCGTGTACATACATACGTGTGTACTTATGCATATTATGGTAAGCAATTAGCGAAATCAAGCTGTGCACGCGCGTCCTGCTGTTTTGCACTACACCGATTAGTAAAAAGGAGCGACATGTGCACGTGTCGCTTGTATACGAAAGCTGTATAGGCGCCGCTTAAAATGTTACACTTACTCTCTCGTTAATAATACGCAATATACACCTGAATGGAAGGATTATAATATATAATGGTACACATGACGTGTGTATACTTATATATATTCTTATTGAATTATTGGTGTGCCGACTTATTGAATGCGTGTCTTTAACGTTATTATATTTATATATTACTTATTGTTCTTGCTTTATTTATTTATTTTTTTTTTTGCTCTTACTTGTATAAATAATAATATAATTTAACAATAAAAAAATTTTTTTTATCTTGAACGTAAAACGGGATAATATTGTAATAAATACAAGTTTCTTTAAAGAATTTAACGCTATTCTTCTCCACACCTGCTGAACTTGCGATTTTATTAATTATTATTTATGCAACTTTTTTTTCCATGCATCTTTTACTACTTACTTCTTTCTTCCTTCCGGGTAGAATTAAGCAAATGAAATTAATATATTGTATATAACATATATTATAATATCCATCCACGAAGAAGAAGAAGCTACATACACTACATACTTGCGGAAATGCTATAGCTATGCGTCCAGAGGTCCGTTTTGTTTTGTTGCATAAAAAATATGTTCTAGTATGTATATTGGTATGAACATATTAATTTTAATTGTATAATACAAGTTCGACGACCGATTCGGTTACGCCGGTATAAGCTACATAAACAAAGTTTGCACGCTCGGTTTATCCATCAGTAGCAGCAACAACAGGCGGTTGCATCTTCTTTTTCAGCAAAATATGCTCATCTCTCCATAAGTCTATAATAGACTTTTATTAAATCCATTAGGAAGGAGGAGGAGGAGGGATCGCATTAGTTTCCTCATCTTCTTCATTTTCTTCTTCTTTTTCTTATACTTACGCGATGATGATAATTTCTTTCGCTTTCGTCGAGAGAAAGACACGCGCACGAGCAAGTTGTGTTTTTTGCTGCATTAACTATAAAGAGCGGCACGCGATCCATGAACACTATATATACAATCATCGACTCGTGCGCGTTGTATCATTTTTTTTTTTGTTTTTTTTTTGTTTTTTAAATCAGCTGATCGCAGACGCGGAAAGATGCGGGCTATGATGATGTAATCCGTATAAGAGAGTAATTTTTTTTTTTTTTTTTTTTTTTTTAATGAAAATCTATTTGCTTTGGGGGGAAATGTATTACTACTTAAAACATACTCGAATGTAAATTAATACTATATGGGCTACTGCACCGCTATATACGTATGTATATAAGTATAGTTGGATCATTATATAGCTAGACTAGACTATACGCGTCTTTTACGATTCTATACCTATATGATCAAACTGTGTGCTATCGGTATTATATACCTACTTACTAGTCGCGGCTAATGATCTCCGGGAGAACATCGATGCATGTATACTTATATATATAAATAGAACATGAGTGTAAAGTCAACTGTCCGAGTGTAGGACACAGAAATGAGAGGAGAGTATGAAAATGCCTTAAAGCGCGCATGAGAAGAGAGAGAGAGAGATACGCGCTCATGCATGATATACTAATGATCATCCATACTCTCTTTTTTATCGTTTTGGATGTACCTGTATACGCATAGTTGACAGTTTTAAATTTATTATTAAATTAAAATTAAAATTAAAATTAAAATAAATAAATAAATAACTAGGTCGCAGCAACTGTTGCGCAAGATTACGAGGTATCGGACATCCAATGCAGTGGAGCAAGCTCAAGTGCTGACCTCCTAACTGCCAAGATAAGAAGACCGATTGGATTCAGGGGCGGTCCATTATTTGCCGATGATCGTGCTGCCGATCCATTAACCGATCCCTACTGTCAAATAAGACCGGATCCAAGTGATCCGCAGGAGGACAATTATTTTCTTAAAGTAACGGATTTTACACGATGTGGAATACTCAAACGGAATGTAAGTGATCCTTTATTTTTTCCTTCTTTTTATACTTTATACTCTGTCCTCCTTTCATTTTTTTTATTCTCTCCTTTTTTTTTTATTTTTTTTTTTTTATCGAATTTATTCCGAGTTTTAAATACAAATCGGAGCATGGATTTTAATTGAAATTTATGTAGATATTGAGCACTTCGGTATAATTTATTACCGGTCAAGGAAATAAAAGTTGTAACCGTTTTTTTTCTATTCCTTTTGTTGTTGTTGTTGTTTTGTTAATAGGGTTTTATACACCTGAGGATTTGGTTCCCAGCATTCCCAGGCGTTGTCATGCTGGCGGATCAAGAGCTAATACTAATGTGTCGACCACCAGAACCAACACTGCTGCGACACAAAGCTGCAGGATTCGCTGGCACATTGTAAGTATAAATATTTTTTTAAAAGAAAAAATTGCAAGTCCCAATCAATTGAATAACTAATAATAAAATTGAATTCCAACACGTACGATTCCTTAGCCCTCACGGCGCACGAGTCTCCGGCGTAGTAGAGGAAACGCCAGGTCGACTTGAATACGAAGTGGCCCTATACCGCGAAGCAAGTGGTAACGCCTCAGAGCCCGGAGGAGGAGGAGGATCAAGCGGACCACCACAAGCCGGTCAAGCGGTCGATCAAGCAGTGCCGATCGGCACGAAGTTACAGCTACGCGCGCGCATCAGTCCGGAAAGCGCTTGGGGCTATATTAAACTCCTCGAAGTCACGGTCAGTCCTGATCCAGATCAGCCGCATGCAGCTGGTAGCGTTGTACTGGTTAAGGATGGATGTCGCAATCGTGATTTTGCATCGATAATACCACATCAGCCGGCTAGGTATAGGGATCGCAAAAATGAGGTCTTTTTGGATTTCGAGGCTTTTTTACTTAGCTCGATGAGAGATCGGTCTACCTTGTGGATACATTCGCAGATCAAGGCTTGTATGGAGCCACAGGATTGTCAGCCGGTAAAGCATATTTATTATTGTGTGCATGGTTATTGGTTGATGTGAAGGGGAGGGTGGTTGAATCTTAGAGCTCTTTTTTGTGTAGGACTTTTGCTTGGATCTGTTTGAGCCTTCGGGTCATGGAAGGAGGAAAAAAAGAACGCTCGAGGCTAAGGGTAACGTAACCGAGTATTATCCAAGAGTAGGCCGATTGATGCAGCGATACAACGATTCAACGCCAACGACAAAGTTCAAGGAGAACATCGAATACACTGTTATCATGCCAGACGGTAGGTCGATATATATATATATATATATATATATATATATCTATAGCTATAGCTCTACTATATACCAATACGACGATGATTGGAAAATCGGTAATTTCTCCAATGTATGTTGTTTGCTCTATATATATATGTTTCAGATCTGTACGATCGAGTAGCTGCTAATCTCGAAGGTAGCTGTGGCAGTTTTCTTTACGTAGCATCAGGTCTTGGAAGTTTGCTTGTGTTATCTGCTTTGATGATGTGCTATCTGGCATCTCGATTACATAGTCTGTCGATTGCACCGCCAATGCAGGGCAAACCGATTGACGACCTCGTGAGAGATCGAGCGCGCAAATATTGTGACCTCGCGCAAGGATATACTGGACGATCGACTATGCAGTAATACGTACATATATATATTCTAGCTCTCTTCATCTCTCTTTTTGCCTTCTGTGCCGATAAGATTTTGAGATCGGTTCACAGATTTTATGTATCCGATTCGAATAAGTGCACCTGCTTTAAAATCGGATTAATGATCTTGGTCACAGTTTATTTTCATTTTTATTTGGGAATTTTTAACTTTTTCTTCTTTTTTAATGTTTACGTCGTATTTGGATGGCCTATATTTAAATTATAGTTGAATCAACCACCGATTTATTTTATTGAAATTAAAGTGTATGCGTATATATGTTTGAACAAGTGATTTTATGAATAGTTTAGTCGAAAAAAAAAATATTAGTATAGAGGCGTATTGATGAGCTTATTTATTATCATTTAATTTTTTAATTTATTATTTATATATATATATATATATATATATATATATATACACATTACATTATACGTATTTATTTGTAAACTAACAGTATTTAAATCTTAATTTATTTTCAATTTGTACTTCTGCAACGAATATAAAAGTAAGCGTTTGATATAGATTAATCAAACGTATATATTTATATAATTTAATTAAACGTCCGAAAATCATATTGTATATTAATTATATTATTATAAGTATGAAATGAATGCTATTGAGAGACCTGAATGTACGAGCACAAAGTCAATATATAATTTAATATTTAATTCACTCGCGCGCAGCATTATATTATGCGTCATACTAAACTAACGGTCGAATAATTGCGTATATTACCGCGGGAACTCGAGACTGAAAGCGCACCAGCAATAAAAGTGTAATTTGGCTTAAGGTTTTCATTTATAAATATAATATAGACGATTACACTTTTGATGCATGTATATATTTATTTTACTAATTTAATACTAGAAAAATTGATATAGCGCCACCGACAATTTTTAATTTTCTTTTTTTATTTATCGGTTTTTAAATTTGTTTTACTGCGGTGGGCATAATTTAAATGATCGTTCTAAAAGTATAATTGCGTATTATTTCGAATATTTAAATTATCGAAAGATAACACTTAATGTTAAGGAAATTAAAAAAAAAAATGTGTGCAATGTATCATATAAGTTTATAAAAGTGTAATTTATAAAGATAATGATGTAGAGTATAAGTCATGAATAAAATAAATAAAGCAATAATTAAGTATTAAATTTAATCAGCTAAACCACTTTACACTCAAACTTTGTAATTTTTTAATAAATATTGTATGTTACTTATAAAATAAAAAAAGATCAATTATTCTATAATTCAAACGTATTATTTCAGAATTTTGTTAAGAAAATATTGCGGTTAATGAATGAAGAAAAAAAAATGGTAATAATTAATTATATTTGAAAAACACAGTACTTTATAGTATAAATAAATTTTATTGCGTAAATAATCATTTTTTATAATTTTGATAAAGATACAATTACGACATGGTGTATCGGCGTGAAAATGGCACAAGTTACAACTAAGATGCATTTAAAATAAAAAACAAAAATATATTGAGTAAATTAATAAAAAAATATTCAAAATGTTATGTAACAAAATATACCCAATAGTACTTAGCTGATAAATAACATTATAAAAATAGAGATTATTATCATAATACGTAAAATAAACGCGATTGATTTGCAATAAAAGCGCAACATATTTGATATGTAATAAACACCAAATACTGTAATACATACAGGTATGAAATGGAATTTTATAGTACCCAACAACAATTAAGTGAACAATTAAAAAAAAAAAAACGTACATATGAATAAACTTGCTATGTTTTTAATCTTAGAAATTAATCTTTGGTCATTTGTAAAGACTAAGATTAAAACTAGGATTTTGTGGTAGTTACAAAAGTAATTTATAATATATTAATTTAAAAGTAATCTTTCGTTAAAAAATCAAAGAGGTAAAAATAGTCGATTATTGTTATTTTCAACATATATCCATTTATGGACCTCATCATAAAAGAGTAATTTAGATTTGAAATCTGAACTACTGCTTACAAACGTATGTAAACAGTTTCTTCTCAATCAAACTTTAAGCCACAAATACCAATAGCACTATATAGATCATTAGAGTCATACAATTAATTAAAAAACAGTTAATTTGCATAAAATGGAAAATCAAAAGTTTTTAAAATCTGCAGAGAGTAACAGTGTCACTTAATAATTTAAGAACAATTGATGTTTTATAATACAATGTGATGTGAAGATTTTAATATCAATAAGCAATTTATGTCCTAACTATCTATATGACCATAGAAAATTTTTCACTTTATAACACTTATTTGCGTAAATTTAAAAAGTCAATAAATAATACAAGTCCTTGCACAATATTTACACTGCAGGCTCCAAAAATATTGCATTTGTTGCAGAATTGCTTATTCATTTTCTACATTGTTTAATTTGATATATGCTTCATAAGCATCCGATTCTTTTTTCTCCTTTTTTAAATTTCTATCTTCGTATTCCAACCTGTAATTAAAAGTTTTATGAACATACAACACTATTATTAAATATACTTGAAAGCAATGAACGTAAAATGAAAGTTTTATTTATAGTGCTTTAAATTAGTTATATTAGTACTCAATAAAAAAAAATACTGATGAGAATAAAACTTTCTTAAGCTTTAAATTTATTAAGTTAAACTTCATTTGTTATTTTAAGAAGAAAAACAAGATTTTTTTATTACTAAATAAATAAAAAATATTATCTGACATTGAAACTCTATATTAAATATTTAAAAAGTTGTAATTTAACGATTGTATTGACATTTTGTATTGTAATTACAAATATAAATGTGAGTTCAGAATATTTGAAGAAAGTTTGATGTAATTGTGTTAAAATAAAAGTACGTAATTTGGTGTGAATAAATAAAAATAAAATAGAAAATTAAAGTAAAAAAATAATCATTTATTGCCGTTGTAAGTTAATTAATACAAAAGAGTGATGTAATGAGCTATCTGTTGTTCAAGTTCTTAATGATTGCATAAAGCTCCTTGGACCTGGAGGCAAATGCAATTTATAACTTTATACACGCGTAAAAAAATGCTTAATAAATAAAAATTAAATAAAAGTGTAAGTAACTCAAAAATGATTTTTTTAGAAATTTATATTTAGATTTATCAGCTAAGAGAATATTTAACATTGTAAATTAAATTTATATAATTAGTGTGAAACCACAAACATGCAATAAAAAAATTCTAAGATTTTGCAATAATTGTAACTCAAATATTCTTAATTAATTATTAGTAAGTATTAAATTTACCTGTGGAGTATTATTCGTTCAACAATCTTTTCAGTAGTCATATCGTTACCACTATCTAAAATTTTGAATTTATTTTGCTTTTTCGGCTCCGTGTAAGGATCTGTACCATCTTCTGTTAACATAACTGGATTTTTTCCGTGACAGATTATGGATACATTGAAATGCTCCATTAGTTCCTTAGTTATTTTGTATGGAGCACCTATCACAACCTCATTTACATACTTAAACAAAAATATATAAAAATATATTAACACTGTTTTTTAAAATTTAATAATTTTCATAATACTTAAAACTTACTTTACAAGCCAAAACTGAGAGTACTCTTTCATGCAGATTCATAATAGGGTAGTTTCCTCCTTTATATCTATTAACTGCAGGATCTGTGTGCAATCCAACAATCAAGTAATCCCCTTCCTTTTTAGCCTCTTCCAGAAAATCTAAATGACCAACGTGGAATAAATCAAAGGCACCATCCACGTATACTACTCTATCACCAGGTTGAGGACTTTTTCCATCACTAAACTGTATGATTTTCTGCGTTGTTGGTAAAAACTGTGAACATCCTGTCCATGGACTGCGTGCTTGCCTATCCTGCCCCATACTTTTACTGGGTTCTCTATCTACACTATACTCACTTTCACCTTGCCTGAAATGCTGCCTTGTCATTAGTAGCATCCGTCCAACCAGATCTGTAGTAGAAACTCCAGCAGTTCTTTGGACTTCTCTAAATTATAAAATTTTTTATTTATTATAATGCAATTTATGTTTTTTATAAATGCAAAATATTTATATTTAAAAAATTTCTAATTACCTGTAGCGGCCAGCTGATTTGACAAGATGGTAAGTGTCAACTCCATCAGCTGTCATTGTAATGTCATCACCATGGCAGCAAAAATCACAGTTGTATTTATCCAAAGTCTCTAAGGTAGTGACATACGGAGCACCCTCAACAACTTCATCTACCCATTTAATGCCTCGAACCATTTTATACCTAAGAAGTTTCACAATTAATTTTTGTTTCTTCATATATGATTAGAAGTGAAATCAATATCTCTGCAGTTAGTGAGCATAGATAAAACTGTTTTTTTTTTAATTAACATAAATTCTAGTTTTCAAGATCTTTCATAAAAAAAATTTCAGTATAAATTAAAAGCATTTAAAACATTAAAAGATAAAAATTGTCAAAGAGCTTTATATAGCTTAGTAGTAAAAAAGGCTTCATTGATTGCAATCTAAGTGCACGATATAGAAATAATTATATTTAATGAGAGTTTAACCTTAAAGAAGGTCGCCTCATATTGCAGATAAAAAAGAAACACTTCCTATACGTGATACATGTCATTGAACAAAAAAAAAAGAAAGAAAAAAGGTGATAAGCAAAGAAATTCTTTTTTAAAAATAGCATAAATCAGCTGACTGCAGTCAATCGATTACGTGTACGCATTATAAGTTACGTTTTAAGTAAACTTATCGCGGAAATAAAAAAAACCCACCTCTCCTCCTGGTTAAATACCGGTGGACCCTTGTGTTTAGTGATTTCCTCGTCGGTGTGTACTCCTACGACCAAATAATCACCCAGTGCTTTCGCTTGCCTGAGTGAATTTGCATGGCCAAAATGAACCATGTCGTAGCTGCAAAATAATACACAGGTTTTTCGTACATATATATGTAAGTTATAAGCACGAGAACACACGCGATCAATATATCGGATACACAATAAATAATAGAGACTGACGCAATTGGCGCATGCACGAGAGAGTTAGCTTGACCAACTCTTTTACGAGATATATATACGTAAGCACCTTCTTCTCGAGGATCTAGTTCGATCTCGTTAAAAATAACGCGTAATCAATAAAATTTTAATTTAATATTTTTGATATACATTGACGTATCTATGTGTATACTGAGTAGTTTTGGAGACACGCAAACTTGCACGCTGCCACATTTCGGAGCACGCAATAATAAAGTATTTAAAACTTAGCGACTTCAAAAAATTATAAAAAAACTCCGAATTTAGATCCTTGGAGCGCGCCAACATAATCAGAATGTTTTTATTTATTAAAAGAAAAACACAAAAAAAGAAAACGAGAACTCACCATCCATCGCACCAAACGCGGACCTGTTTTCGTTCCTCCGTCATGTCGTCGTCGTTTACCAGTCGGAGGTGCCGCTACAACTGCGAGACTGACTCGTCGGAAAGAGCTCGAGGCCGCCCCCAACCCAACACCAAGCCAGCAGAGAAGTGAAGCGTCTGCGGGTGTGCGGGTGCGTCACAGACTTTACGCGCGCATGCGAGGGTGGGGACAATAATATGTATATATATATATATATATATTTATATATAAATCTAAGTATATGTGTGTATATAGAGTATATAGCGGTTTGGAGAGCCGGCAAGGCGATACGGTCGCGGCCCCGAAAGTCTCGCCACTTTATGCCGGCTTTTCCCCACCACTAATTCTCTCCATCTCTTTCCTGCACGTATAGGTATAGAAAATATCCGCGAAAGGAAAGAAATCGCACAGGCGCAGATACATATATACAACGCTATGGGCCGGTATTTTTCCGCGCGTCACTTTTATATATTGCTTGTAGGGATATAGAAATCCAAGTCAAAAGAAAGAAAGAGAGAGAAAGAATTATAGCTGCCAAACCTATGACTCACATAAATATACGGGGGGAAGACTACTTATCTCTCTATGCGAACGGATGTTTCTCTTTTTCTTTTCTCTTGATTATTGCCTCTGGAATGGTATTGGTAGGATATTGTAGACTTAAAAACACTTAATATAATTATTTATGGGACTGCTACTACTTTTTTATTTATTTATTTATTATTTTAATTAGATTGATCGGACTTATTGGTGGAATGTACGCTATGATAATTTTTATTTATTTGAATCTTTTTTTTTTGGTATCTATTAATTTTTTTCCGCTCTCTGCGTGTAGCTTGAAAAATTATTAGATTTAAAAAGAACATCGTGGATTGCTAACTTCAATCGTTGCGTTTTGCGATCGAAAAATTGCATATTTCAATTTGCATTGCGACTTTGGCTGTTATATATTGCGGCAAATTTCGTAGAATCAGCTGTTTTATTTTACTGGTAAAGCTTAATATAAAAGCGAGATAAATATCACACACACGCGACGGAGGAAAATTTATAACCGAAAAATTAATCTAGCTTGCTTGTAATGAAATATTATATGATGTTGAGTGTACATTATTAATGAGATGTGAGCTCACAATTATTGAACGCTTGTGTGTTTAAAATTCATAGATGAAATCGACAAAAAAAAAAAAAGAGAGATGGAATTTCTAACTTTTGTAAACAAGATTTTAAATTACTTGATTCAGAAAAAAAATTGAAAATTCCAATGTCTTCTATCGTTATTTTATTTCAAATAAACTTGACTTACTTAATAGCTTTATTTTAAAAAAAATTAATCGCAAAACGCACAATCTTTATCTACTTTACTAATATCATGTCGCAATTTATTATTTTTTTTTTTTTATAAAAGTAGTCTAAATAAATGTATATAATCATCAATATTACATACAATACTCTTTAGAGTCCCACAATTTTTTGCATAATAATTTCTGAGCAATAACGCACGTTAAAAATAATTAAAAATTTCAATTACAAATGTAACAATACGAAACGTACTTGACTAAGTTTTTACTATAATTTGAAACTTTTCCACGTTGGAGAGCAAGTAATGTACACTCCGTAAAAGCTACATAAATGTCCGAGTATAAATTACAGTATTCTGTGTGTGTATATGTATATATATACAAGCAAGCGAAACGTGGCATAAACAATCTTATCATTCCCTCCAATGAATCGACATTCTTAACCGTAACCAGAAATCGTACGACTCTCGAGCTACGAGACGTTATAGTATACATATACTGATGCACTCACGGCCCAGTCTCGATTTTCGAAATTTGAGACTACCTTGTACATTATAAAAGATACTCTATTGTCACTTTACTAGCTGGTAAACAAATTTCTAATAGCTCACTGATCGAAATTTGCAAGTGCTCATTTAACTACCATTCATGGAATGCTAATGTCAAATTCTGTTCTGGGAATATCGATCGTACATCTGTGACGTCGAAGGAGGAAGACATTTATTACCTTTTTTTGTTAAGCTTTACGATGATGTGGCGATATGACATTTTTTTACAGGTATTGCTCGATCTTGGATGTAGAAAAATCTAACTTCAGTGATGGAGCAAGAACTTTTGCCGAGCTAAGCAGAAAAATAGCGGTGCTCCACAAATTGCTGATTAACTATCATTATTTTGCCTTTCTGCTTTGATAAATGTATTTTATGACTTAAGATTAATGTAGACAAAGTAACTTAATTAATAATATAATTTATGATAATTATAATCAATATTTAATTAATGTAGTTTGATGGAATTTCATAATAGCAGACTTTATTTGTACAATAAATATTTATTCAATTGTTAAATGTTATCATAAACTAAATGGAAAAATTTAATTAAAGTTTAAAGCATTATTAATACTAGAGCTCAAACATTTGGAAGAGTCTGGATAAAATAAAAAGATAATGGGAAGTATATTTTCTGCATAATACGTTTGATTTATTTTACGATTGTACACGACGTTACAATGCAGACCTTTTATAAAATAATTTTATTAAATAACAATATCTTACGACGATATTTTTTATGATAGTTAGGTTTTAATCTAAGGTCTTATAAAAAAAGAAACACTAATATTAATAGGGATATAATAGCCTATCAAAACACAAATTACATATGTAAATTTGTAACTGATAGTAAGAAGGACTATATTGCATCTACATTTGTTTTTTCTTTTACAAGAAATACTTTTGTTTTTTTTTTGATCATAAAACTTTATGACCGAAGTGTAAAAAATAAATGAGAATAATAATAAAAAAATCTGCAGCTAAGTCAATTTATCCCAGACCAGTTCTCATATTCTCTTTAGTTCTAATATACATCAAAGTTCATTATAACACATTTAATAGCCATTTTGTCGTCCTCCATATCCACCACTGCCTCCACCAGATCCGTACAAACTTCCATTGTGACCATAACTGTTGCCGCTGCCCAGGCCACCACCACTACCTAATCCACCGCCACTGCCCAAGCCACCACCAAGGCCACTGCCTAGACCACCGCCGAGTCCACTGCCTAGACCACCACCCAGACCACTGCCTAAGCCGCCACCACTACTGCCAAGGCCACCATAACTTTGACTTCCATAAGATTTGCCTCCGTAACTACTTCCTAGACCACCTATAAGCATTTTTTTAAATTTAAACAGCATGTAAAAATTAACTGGTGCAATGATAAAAATCATCACTAAAATTTTATTTACCGCCACGATCAACGCTGCGGTCGTTATAGCGGCGCTCATCTCGGCGACCTCCTCGTGGTCCGGATCCTCTAAATCCACCACCGCCACCACCACCGCTACCTCCACCACCATAACGTCCTCCTCCGCCGCCACCACTGCGACCTCCCCCGAAACGACCGCCTGAATAAATAATGTTGATCAAATATAAAATTAATAATCGAGAACAAATAATTTTTGTCGGCGATATGAAATTGTTCCTTACGTTTGAAAGATCCGGGATTTCTCGCGAGATCATAAAGCTTAGGATTAACGACCTGTTTAGCTTCCTCAAGAACTTGGATTAGATCGTTAGCTTTATGAGCATTTGCAGGTGTAAAGAAAGCGTAAGCTGTACCGCTACGCTGCGATCGTCCTGTACGTCCAATTCTGTGGACGTAATCCTCAGAGTTTGAGGGATAGTCCAAATTTATCACAAACTTGACATCCTCGACATCTGTATAAAAAAACTAATGACGTATGGCAATCGGCAAAGTACTTGAATCTTTGTGGTTTCATATGTTTTGCGTAGTCGGAAGTTTTTTTTTATAAGTTAAAAAGTTTTTTTAATTAAAAATTTTTAAAGGTTTTTGAATTTAAGAAAATTATTTGCTGATTTGGTATCATGCAATAAATTATATTAGAAAATAAATTATTTTTAGTGCGCATAGAGAACTTAATTGCAACAAATACTTACCAACATTTTCAGATTTCACTTTTATTATTGAATATTTTATTTTTTGAGTATAAAGCAGAGACACATTTGTTAAATTATAATTGATGTGTTTTTGCTTTGATTTATTAAAAAAAAATTCAAATTTTATGATAAATAAAGTGAAAAATCAGAGATGTCGGTAAAATAGATTGATACTTAAAATTAAGGCCAGATAAGAATATGAAGATACATAAATATGAAAAAAAAAACTACCGCACTTAATTTTTGTAAACCACTTTGACCACAAAGAGCAAGCGTATATTGTAATTACCTGTACTTTTTGCATTGCTGGAAATGTAAATACATTTTTTTGAAAATGTAGAGGAATCAAAGCTCAGATGGTTCTCTTAGCGAGTCTCGCTTTTCGATCGTTTTAGCGAGAGCTCTCTTTCTCGGATTTAGTCTTTTAGGGACTTGCACACCCCTCTCTCCCGCACCAAAGTATGGATCTCTGTGCTGCTCTTTGAAAATCTCTCTTTCTTGCTGTACGCCGTTGTTGGCTGCACTTGAAGAGCCATAGCCAAGTTCTCTAGCCTTTTCTCCAACCGGGACCGTGTGTCTAGGCTGTTTTATGCTTTGGCATCAAGAACCCGCGTTTGCATAACTGTTCTTTTTTTTATCTTGCTAATTTAGTACGACCGTTCGGCGTTACCTTATCAATACCATGTAATTGGACGAATTTAATCGGATAATGCATCGCTAACGAACGAACGCCTAATTCTTAGGATATTTTACAAGTTCGTTCGACGAACTAGCAACAGCATGCAAACGATAACTTGATGCCCTTACACTAACAGTTTGAGTTTAAAGTGAGTGTACTTTTATTTATTTTTTTTTTTTGTATATATCGTGTGTTCGATGTCACGCACAATATTGTCGGCCTAACATTAGTTATATTCCATACTTTGGACCGTCGCAGGTTTAGAGTAAGAGTGTGTGTTCTGAGTGGCACGGCAGGTTGAGGCACAGCGTAATGTTAGCTTGTTGCTCAGGGGGCGTCGACCAGCAGTCACGCCCCATTTCATTTATTTATTCCAAAGCAAGCTTCTCCAGAGTTCTTATCATTGATAAAACTCCGTCGCATGTGCCTCTGAAAACACATAGAACAGCAAATTACAACCAGACTGACAGGACTCCTCGTTTCTAATCGTGCCCGAATAGAAAGGATTAAGCGCTTTTTTTATTTCGTGCTCAAACCTTCATTCGTGACGTACTTAGCTGAATTATTCTGAAGCCTAGTTCGATTTTTCATAAATATTTCATCACTTTTCGTAAAATATTGAAAAAACTTGCATCAATTTTAAAAAAAGTAAAATAAAATAAATATTTATGAAGAATTTGCATCAAGTCTTCAGAAATGACAAACTGTCCCTATCCTTAAATTAAGTTTAAATAGTATTATGTACGTCACATTTTTGATTGGCCGTAAGTCATGTATCTATAAATTTCTAAATTAGTCATAGATAAAACTGAAGGTCATATTTTTAATGTAAATTCAGAAATTGTGACCTTTAGTTTTTTTATAAATATCCTAAAACTATATTGTTGAAAGACTTGATAACCTGTGAAGCTGAAACTTGAGCGCAATCCTTTACCATCTTATCGATGATTTATATATACATATATATCACAAAAATAGTTACTAATTTATAAATATGACAAGCTCCAAAGTACGTTTTAACTAGAGCCTGAACGTAAATCAGTCTGGCACATGCCGTTGTCCGTTGCCACGTTTGAACGTCCAACTAATTTTTACCTTATAACCATCACAGCCTGACCCTTACATCATTAATTTACAAAATTTTGTTAAACAAATCTTACCTAGACCTCGTGCTGCTACATCAGTTGCCACTAAAATTGATGACCTGCTGTTTCTAAATTCTATTAGTAAAAAAAAAAAAAATATGTAATCAAATGTTAAAGTTTTTAGCAATTTAATTCTAAAATTATAAATTGCAACTTACGATTTAATACATGATCACGCTCCTGTTGGCTTTTGTCCCCGTGGATACCTAGTGCATTCCATCCATATCTATTAATTGACCTTGTGATTTCATCTACTTTTCTTTTAGTTTCTACAAAAATAATGGTCTTGTTTTCTGGCTCATTTGAGATTTCTTCCAAAAGTTTTAAAAGTTTGTTTTCTTTCTCATATTCTTCACATAC
This sequence comes from Leptomastidea abnormis, assembly GCA_030522805.1. NCBI lineage: Eukaryota > Metazoa > Arthropoda > Insecta > Hymenoptera > Encyrtidae > Leptomastidea > Leptomastidea abnormis. The sequence continues at coordinate 17,248 of JAPYZE010001093.1, forward strand.
ATCAACAATTTGTAAAATATTGTGATTTGCAGCCAATTGCAAAGAACCAATATTGATTTGTATATAGTCAGTTAGAAATTCTTCTGCAAGATTACGCACTTCTTTTGGCCATGTAGCAGACCACATAAGGGTTTGTCGGTCTGGCCGAATTTGTTCAATAATTTTTCTAATTTGAGGTTCAAAACCCATGTCTAACATTCTATCAGCCTCATCTAGTACTAGGTATGTGCATCTGTAATTACATATTTTGTTATGAAATTTTTAAATAAATTTGTTTCTACAATATATAAAATGTATTATTACCTCCTTAAGTTAGTTGTACCACGTTCCAAAAAATCAATGAGACGACCTGGAGTAGCAATGCAAATTTCAACACCACGTTCCAAGTCACGTGCTTGTGGACCTTTAGGAGCTCCACCAAATATACAAGTATTTCTGACGTGAGACGATACACCAAAATCTGCAGCAACTTGCTGGATCTGTTGAGCCAATTCTCTTGTGGGAGCTAAGACTAAAGCTATAGGACCATCATTTTTATTTAAACGTGGTTGATTGTTGATGTGGACAATAGCTGGAAGAATATAAGCGAGTGTTTTTCCTGATCCTGTCTGAGCAATGCCTACCATGTCTCTTCCAGAGAGTGCAATTGGCCATCCTTGAGCCTATAGTAAAGCAACATTGATATAACATGTGACGATTGAAATCAAATTAAGTAAATAAGGATTCATTAACTTTTGCTTACCTGAATGGCAGTGGGCTCTCCAAATCCTTGTCTTCTAATTTCCGACATTACATAATCTGGAAATCCACCTTCCTCAAAATAAATATTGGGCGATGGTATTTGAGTACCCTTGACCGTGATCTCCTTGTCAGATCTATAGGCTTCAACAACATGATTGCTGCGATTGCTGACATTTGGGTGCGGCCGATAAAAGTCTTTGCGAAAGGGTTGCAGAGAATTCATTTCCCAGCGTGGTTTGCGTAGTCGTTCACCAGGCTGAGAATTTTTGAAGCATCCACGGCTGCCATAAGGACCAGGATCTCTGGCGCTAAATCTGCCACCACCTTCTCGACCACCGCCGAACCTTCCAGCACCCATGCTGCGGCTACCACCAGTTCCCCGCCTGTCACCTCCACGGTCGCGATCCCTGTAAGCCCTAAAAATAAAAAATAAAAATCATTATTACAGATAATAGTAATGTTATTGTTGATATATTAGAAAAACTAAAAAAAAAAATTCGTAATTCAATTAGGACGAGTAAGTGCGATACGCACATGAGTTATGTCGTTTGTCAACGTTTACAACTTATAACCAAATATTATTCTACTAATAATTCACTAATAATTCAGAATTTTGAGTAAAGAACTAAGCAAAAATCAAGCTTGACATTCGAAACAACACACAAAATGTTGCGAATCCTGTATACTCCCACAGTTAACTTAATACAACCGAAGTTCCGCTTCGCAGAAGACGTCTGCCTTCCCACCAAACGCTATTATAATAACTTAAATATCAAGTCAAGTGTCCACAATAATAATATTTGACAATACTTACATGGTCATTTAATTGAGCGTTGCCGAAAAAATCAGAGTTGATCGCTCGTATAAACAGCAATTGATATATCTGAATATCCCAGGAAGATACAAAAGAGAAAGCCGTAAGTGAAGTTCGCGTCTATTATAGTCGGGGGGGAGACCGGGGAATAGAGAGAGTGAACAGTGAACCTCCCTCTAATAACCAATGCCTGTCTCTGCAGTATACAGTCTAGCCGCTGCCCGCTAGCGCTACTTCGCCGAAACAAAATGGCCGTAGCACTTCTCTCCTTGAGAAAGTCCCGTATCAAAATGCGAGGGAGGTATATAGTATATATAGAAAATGTTCTGTATTTCACGTTCCTTCAGTTCAATCTTGCGTACGATCAGCTGCAGTTCATTCTCCGCTGCATTCCGTTGTGGAGCTCGCCGATCTATGTCTATCGAAGACTTTTGCTACCTTGTTCCAGGAAAGATGTAGGTATACGAAAGTTACCTTTTCGTTCTCGTGTATAAATGTCTACGTGTATATTGGAAGGAACAGGTATAAAGAGAGGGGAGAGGAAGAAGGGTGCTTATATACTGGACTGAGATGCTGGTGAGAGAGAAAGAGAGAGAGAGAGGGAGCATCTTGAACACCTCATCTCTTGCTCTGATGTCCTCTCCTCTCGTGAGAGCGTCCTTGATGTGTAGGTATAACCTGTCGGTGTGTCCTGCCGAACACATACAGTATATTTACCAGTGCAAATTCAACTAGGTAGCTAAGTGTCAAGTATTTCAACCTATAAGGTAAGTTTAAACTTTGTTTACGTTAGTTTTATTAATTTTCTTATGTTGATTAAGTTACTTTTATGTTTGTTTAATCATATATATATATATATATATATATATATATATATATATATATAGGCTGTAGGTTTACTATTTTTTGAAAGTTGTTGTTTTTATTAGAAATTTAGATTCTGGAATAAATGAAAATTTTTGTCTGATTGTTGATGTGTATATTTTGTGTGTATTGTAATGTTTTACTAACAAATTATTTCATAGAATATTCGAATATAGTGATGATTGAGTTTGCTTATATGTTATTTGTTTTTGAATAATTTATTTATATTTAGATACATATAATATCTTTTCATATATTAACTAATTCGTGATTCTATTCGGAATTATAAAACAGAACCAACCAATCCTTAGAGAGTATTTGCTAGAAACTTTTAGGGTCCCTATACGAGTAGATATATAGTTCTAGTTATATTTTTGGTGACATCGGTTGGTAACACATTTAAATTTTAGGTGGGAATGTAACCAGATAAAAAATTTGTATTTGGTGAAAATAATTCGTAAAAAAAACTTGAGAATTTAAATATTAGCCTATCTATTGAACAAAAATCAATCCTTTATTTATACTTGTATTAAAAAAATATTTTTAAATCCGTGGTAACAACAAAATATAATTTAAAAAAATCAAACTAATTATTTTCTAATACTTTAACAAAAACATTTCTTCATTTAAAATGTTCTCCTTAAACCATTAAGTACCAAATTAGGAAATTCCATAAACGCATCGGTAAACCATAGACAGGTAAACAGCGAAAATCGATTGGTAATAACGCTTTCTACGCCACCTATGGTATGTTACTCATAGAACACACATGTTACCTATATTCTCTTGATTTGCGGCAGGCCTCCGGAGCGTAAGCAAAAGCGAGAGAGAGAGAGAGAGAATATATTCCGGAGCAGAGTAAGGTATATAACACTACAACACAAGGCTTGCCTCCAAGGCCTAGCTTGGCTGGTATGGAGCGCACTCTCTCGTAGCTCGGGAAACCAAAACCAAAGGTACGGTGACGGTGTTGGTGGTGGTGGTGGCATAGCATACACAGAGCTCTCTCTCTCTCTTTCTCTCCCTGGCCAGGTCGAGTCAGGGGGAAGGACGGAGGAAAGAGGAATCTCGCTGGTCCTTCTCTTTGCTGCTGCTGCTGCATAGCGCCAAGACCTCGGCGTCTCCGTTCTCCTGACCCCCCCTTGCCTTTCCTTCTTCCTCCCTTGTACTCCTGCACTCACCATCTCTCTCTCTCTCTCTCTCTCTCTCTCTCTCTCTCTCTCTCTCTCTCTCTTCTCTCGCCCCGCGTGTGGCTCTTGGTTTGTATGTATATATGTATACATACATATAAGCTGCTGTGCTCCGAAAGCCGCCACCGCACCACTGCCGCTGCCGCGCTCGAGTTCATTCTCCTTGTCTCCTCTCGTCTCTCTTTTCTCCTGCTGCTCCACGTCTCTCGCGTCTCTCGCTTGGCTTCTCTCTTTCTCTTATCCTCGCATACACACACACACACACAAACACAGAGAGAGAGAGAGAGAGGTATTAAAGAAGGGCTCCCTAGGCTGCATACGTGCGCCACGTAGCGGAGCTCACCGCTGCTGCTCCGACTCTCTTATTCTCTCTCTTTCTCTCTTGCTCCTTTGGATTTTCTCCGTATAGAGAGATATCCGAAGTGCAGCAGCCAGCAGCAGTATTATACGGTTGCAGCATCAAGAGCGGCTCTTTCTCTCTTTTTCTCTCTTCTATCTTACACTTCTTGAACGTCGGAGCCCTTCTTTGCTCTCTCGGAAGGAGTAGATCGCTCTCTTCTCTGCGAGCTTGCTGTACATATACCGAACGATGACGAAGACAACGACGGCTAAGACGACGAAGAGCCTGCATCAGCAGCAACAGCATCCAGTAAAAGCAGCTTCGTTCCTTCGTTCGTTCGTTCGTTCTTTCGCGATGAAAGATGAACGAGGCCGCGTTATATGCTATGCGACGAATTACTTATACCTACATATATATACCTATATAGCTATATGCTACCAATCCTTCGAATTTCGGCTTTTCCATTATTCTTTTACTTCTTCTTTTTCTTTTTTTTCTTTTGCTTGACATAGGTGTACAAGCTTATTATATTATATAGGTACAAAACACACACATAGACAAAAATACATATAGAGATAGACAGTACAACAGCCGGTTTGCTCTTTAAAAGAGGCCCGCTGCTGCTGCTGTTTGGGACCTGTAGATGGATATATATATATATAGGTATTTGTACCTATATAAACGGGGACTTTGTGGAGCGCCGGAGCCCCTGCAGAGAGTCCCAGTTCCTTACATATATACACACCTATATATGCATCTCTCCTGCATATATAATATATAGAAGCGCAGTAAGCAGTATAAGCGCCGCCACAATAGAGTCACAAAAATCGACGACGTCCGCTCCCTCGTTCTCCAATTCTTACTCTCTCTCTCTCTTTCTCTCTTACTCTCGGTGTCCTCCCCTCTGATCCTATGGTCCTATTTGCTCTCTCTCTCTCTCTCTCTCTCTCGCTCGAATCGTCGGCACAACCTTTTTTCCCCTGAAAAAAAGCTGTCCAGAAGAGAGTCCGGCGATAGATCCGCCTGCGGGTATGTATAGTTGTAGGTACCTATATATAAGGGGAGGAGGAGGAGGTGGAGTAGTAATAGTCGCACGTCGCAGTCAGGTTTTATTTTATTTTATTTTCCTTTTTTTTTTTATTTGTACCTTTAGGGAGGGTAGTATATAGAAGAGGGGTGGAGTATAGGAAAAAATCCTAAGCGGCTCTCTTTCTCTATTATACCTACCTACTAAATAGTGTGTGTGTGTGTGTGTGTGTGTGTGTGTGTGTGTGTATATATATAGGTGGACGCGCACGAGAGCAATTACGCGCATTTTCTGTATTTATACCTATATATGTGCGTCCAGCAACAGCAGCAGCAGCGCGAGTATATAGAGGAAGATCGAGCGTTTGCGTCCTTTTCCTCCTCCTCCTCCTTCTCTCTCTCTCTCTCTCTCTGGTCCCCGAGAATGGCCCCGACTCTCTTACTTATATGCTGTTCGCTCCATTCCATTCCATTCATATGTACAGTTATACGCTAATGCGCCCCGTGTGCGCTTACCTCGTATGTTTTTCTCTCTCTCTTTCTCTTTTTCTCCTCCTCCACATTCGATCTCTCTTCTCTCTTTTTCCATCTCCCTCTTACTTGTAGGAGCATTCTCCATTCTCGAAGACGCACTTTCACTTCGTATATATGTAGGTATATACCCTTCCAATACACCTTCGGGGAGAAGCTTTGCAAATATTCATACGTGAAAAAGAGAGAGATAAGAGAGAGAGAGAGAGAGAGAAAGAGTATTATAAAAAAAGAGATAGAGAAAGAAAGAAAGATCGAAGTTGCACACATACGGCTATTAATAAATAAAAAGGTCATCATCATCATATTATAGCGAATAATGCAAATATTGAAGACACGAGAAAGAAATCATTCTTTCTCGTGTCTTTTCAACATTTGCATTATTCGCTATAATATAATGACGATGATGACCTTTTTAATTTATATTTGTACAATATATCTATATCAATCAATCTATATGTATATCCCCCCGAAACGTCCCCTCCTCTCATATTACATTTTTTTGTGCATGCTCTGTCGCGTTTGTCGATTTATGAATTTTCACGCTTCTCTTACTATTATATAACGCCGTGTGAAAATGAGAAAATATAGGTATGTATCGCGCGCGGGATAAACAGACGTTAGCGCGTATATATGTAAGCGCAGCAAGTAAACGATCGTCAGCAGCATCAGGCATCAGTGGCTCTTGTGTATAATGTGTATATATGGTATATTATATTTTATATATTACACACACACACACACACACACACACATTTACATGCACATACGTCGTCGATGCGCCACGGCGGAGTGAGCGAGCGAGTGAGTGAGAGAGAGAGAGAGAGGGAGAAAATATTCAATCGAACGATTATAGGTACACGCTTATAATAAAGCCGCTGCTGTTGGCTGCTGCTTGCAGCGTGTGAGGCGTAAAGACTCGCAGTTTATTCTGCTCCCTTGGTTCTCTCTCACTCTCTCGAGGTCGGGATTAGGCGCTCCCCTATCTTGCACACCGCTCACTCTATACTATAAGACTACTACTACTACTACATCACCGCTCTTACTTGCTGGACCCCTCTCCCTCTCTCTCTCTCTCTCTCTCCCTTACCTTATACCCCCTGATACCTTCCACTTTATCTCCTGCTCTCTCTCTCTCTCTCTCTCTCTCTCTCTCATATTCACTTATCTCTCGACGAAGACCCAACATCATGATTTAGAATTTCAATTTATGTCCGTATAGATCCAGGCGCCTCTCTCTCTCTCTCTCTCTCTCTCTCTCTCTCTCTCTCTCCCTCTCGCTTTATTAATTTTCAATTTGGTCCTTTCACCCTCCTCCCGCCTTTCTCCCCCCCCCTTGACTTTACTTCTCGATTTTTATTAATCAAGGAAGTCTACATCGAAGAGTAAAAGGAGGGTGAGAGATAGAAAGAGAGAGAGAATCGAAGAGTCGCGCGTGGAAAATCGATGATCGCCCATCGGCGAGATTGCCGTTGGCAATATTATGGGGCTTTTATATACGGAGAGTAGGTAGCATACACCGTATGTGCCACCACGATTACATTTATATATATACATAGAAGAGACAACACAACAACACGCATATAGCGTAGTAGTAGTTATACGGCTTATATATATAGGCGTACCACCCGTTACGATCCCCCCCCCCCTTCCCAATTCAGAATTGACTGCATGAAAAAGGAAAAAGCCTTTGGGCTATTGCATTATAAAGGACCGGCCAGTTTATATGTATATCCTACAGCATATTATACTGTGTTCGGGTCAGCTTTAGGGTGAAGTAGAAAAGAAGGGTGAGAGAAAGTAACCCCACCCCTACCCTCCTCTCCTCCCCCTTATCTCCCCAAAAATAGGATAATGTTATGTCGCGTTGCGTTGCATGTATATATGTAGGTATATAGAGACATAGGTATGCGAAAATAGGAGGGTTGGAGGAGGGAGGGATGGGAAAATAGATCGAGGAGGGGGTTGATGTTGTGATGCTAGCTCTCGCGGTGTATATAGTCGTCGGCTTTATATTGGCACTGTCAAATATTTACGGGAAAATTGGAAGGGTATGCCGCAGCTACTCTGTATATATATATATATATATATATATATATACATATAATAGGGTGACTGGAAATGTGGATAGCGTTAAAGGTCCTAATCGCCACGCTTGAAAGAGCCTCTCGCTGCTGCTGCACTTCCTGCACGAGCATCACCACTATAGGTATGCATCATGCATCACAGACATGTAACGTATAGTAATACGCGTGTGATACGTTCCACATGTGCACAATGCACATGTATAAGCATCGGTCATTTATACGTATCACAAGGACCTCACTGTGTATGGCTTTTTCTAGTGTGTGTGTGTGTGTGTGTGTGTGTGTATGTGAATGCATGCTTGGCAATATATCTCTTTCTCTGCTCTCCCCCGCTTTTATATAACTCGATCGTGTATACGTGTACGTATGTGCATGTGTGCCACTTATTCTTGGGTTCAAGAGAGAAAGAGAGATTGATACTGTGTATATATATATATATATATATACATATATATATATGCGCGCCTGCGCGTTTTCCATCATCATCATCATCTGGCTTTTCCATCTCTTGTGGATGAGTGCAAGCAGCTATGTTGATGCATCTATCCTTCACTTGCCTTCAACTATACCTATTTCATATATACCACCTTCATCGCTGAATCAAGTAAAAACTTAAGAGAGAGAAGGGGCGAGGGGGTGGGAGGGAGGTCAATTAAACTCATTTCGAATGACTTAATAATAAAGCCGCGAGCCCGCGCGCTTATAAATACTCACTCGAATGCAACTATATACGCGCACTGCACCCATTTACAAGATCTCCGTACAAATGAGCTTGTATGTATAGCTCCAACACAACATCTCTTCGCGAGCTGTGTTGCTGTTACTGCTACCTACTGCTGTTGTCGAAGCATACCTATATAGTTGTACCTCTCTTTCTAAAGGTGCGTATATGAGCGAGTATATATAGTGTGAGGAAGAAGAGATACATAAAAAGAAAAAGAAGAAGAAAAAAAGGAGTCAATGAAAAAAAAAAAAAAAAAAAAATGCCGCAGAGTTGCATCCGCGCGCGAAAAGGTACCACACAACCACTACCACGTTAGCGCATATATATATATATATATATACTAGGGAGGGGCGATTCTACTCGAGTACTCGAAAATCATCCGATACTTTTTTTCCGAGTATCGGAGTATCGAGTCATTTTTGTAAATATCCGCTACTCCGATACCCGATACTTTATTTTCGAGTATCGAGTCAAAACTAACTCTAACCATTAATTAAAAAAAAAAATTTTAACATTAGTTCTGAATGGTTTT
>JAPYZE010001094.1:0-26064 GCA_030522805.1 Leptomastidea abnormis
TATATATATATCAGATCCATAACGACGCATGACCCACTTGAGGATTCCATCATGACGTAGCCGTAGGCGGCACGTGACCAAGCTCACTGCATCAGGCTTATAAGCACAACATAATCCCCAAAACCCGTTTCCACGACGACTTGTAACTTTCTCAACACACAGCTTCTTCCTCCCTCCTCTCATCTTATCCCAATAGCTCTCGCTTTTCAATCGCACCTCCAAATGCAATGTGATGAGGGGGGCAAGATAGAGAGAAAGAAAAAAAAGCCAGATCACTTTCACTTATTCTCCTTCCGATTTCTTTTATTCGGTCCTTAGTTCTTTTTTTTTTTTTTTTTTAAGGTCCATATGGGTTATGAAGGAGAAGAGGATACATGCTTTAGTTTTCGGTTGGATTATGGTATGGAATACGATGCCATGATTCGATTACGTCGTGAGCACGAAAGATGAGAGGAGATTTTGAATGTCCTGAATGGTTATTGTTTGTTTGAAATATGTTTCTTTTTTTGGTCTCTTTTATGCTACTACCGCTTTTGTATCAACAAAATATGGATTAGATTTGTGGGATTATGTAAAGGGCAGAGGAATAATATTATTCAAAAAAGAATACGGTTTAGTAGCTGGGTATCAATTCTTTTGAAGATTTTATACTTTTCTATGCTTAATAACATTCAATTATTGTATTTAATATCAACCGATTTTAATTCTTCGTAATTAATAATTTTTTTTTATTTAAAAATAAAAAATTTAAATTAAATAATTATCTATTTAAATTAAATATTTATCACTTACAAGATCAAATAATAAGACTTGAATTAATGTATTATTCTCTTTGCGTAACAAAATTAAGAGTCCACAACTTCCACTTTCATTTGAACCTCTTTACATTCAAAATACAAGAATCTCGAGCTCGTTAGTAGAATTTAAATTTCGAGCTTTAATGGCAAAAGGGAGTGTATGTGTGTATGTGTGTATGCTCGTGGCGTCTTACACTATAGGTCCATAGCTAAGATATTGTTAGATGGTAAAGAGTAAGGTTGGGACTACTCTGTAGTCGCCAAATATCTTGGAAAACTTTTGCCGCACGCATTTCTCATCCCTCTATACCAATTTGCACATTTTACGCTCGCTTTTCTTTCCTTTACTCTACTCCTCCTTTTCAACTTCTTCCTTACTCCCTAAGACGTGAGTAGACCAAAAGTTTTGCCTCTTCACCAACCAACCAACCAACCTTCCCTTAACAGCAATGCAGCTCCCACTAATTTTCTTTAAACGCTGAGATTATTCGCAGGATAACAATGAGGCAGTGCGCAGGGAGGTCTCTTTTGTCTACCATATAATTGCCATCCCTTCCAAAAACACAGCCCCTAACACTTTGCACAAACACAAAAGCCACACTATTACCACACAGTCAGTGAAACAGGTTTGACAAGTCTAGTCACTCAGACATGTTTAGCCAATATCCAACTTTCAACGACTGTAAAAAGCATAAGCAATTGAAATATGGACTTAAAATATCTAGCAGCAATAACAACAACATCAGCAGCATCAGTCTCATCAAGTATATCAGTTGACCAACCAAACAACAATCCCAACAAAAAGTAAGCATAGAAGACTTACTCGAAAAACTCACTTGTGCTTCGTCGAGGTAACACGGCTGGATAGAAGAGAAGTCGTAGGGAGTAAAGCGCGTGGCGGCAACGTCTCCCTTTATCTATATTTGTGAACGCAGGGATGGGAAAAGCCCTTGGCGGCTAGCCAACAATGGCTGTGTTTCGCTTCAACTATATATCTCACTCTCCCTTCCCATGGCAACCCATAACAAACATAAGTGAATTATGCCTGCTCGCGCGAGCCGAGTTCGATCCTTTGGCGCCTTCCCATTCCATGAGCTTGCAAGCTCTACTCTATACTCTCTGCGCATTACGAGAACTATGGAACTATCCGCGTGCCCTTTAATTGTGAGATGTGTTGGTGAATCTAAGTAGATGTAGTGCGAGAAAATGATTTTAGTTTGAGAGTGACTTGCATACTTTTATTATTCATAAATAATTTATTCTACTATGAAAACACTATAGTTAAAAAGCTTTTATTCTTTTTCCGTTAATTTCAAATTACTATTTAAACAATTTAATAAAATTTATTTTCAAATAACTTTTAACATTCAAATTGATCCTTCTAATAACTGGTGTTCAATTAAGATTCAAAACATATTTTATATCGAATGACTCATTAGTTTTGAGTTCACACAAAAGAATTACAAGACCCTACAAAAGATCCATCAAGAGTGACTTACTCATAAACCAAACTATACAGTGAACACGATCCATCGCATCAATTTCAAATCCATTAAACACATCGTCAGGCAGTGTCGAAGAAAGGAAGTGACAAAAGTAAAAAAATAAAAAAAAAAGACAGAGAAAAAATGATTCACGACTTGCGTTTGCATCAATAAAATACACTAATAAAATTGCCAGTGACAGGGTAGGAGAGAACTGCCCTTCATCGCATTCTCGCACCCCGTCGAGCTCGTCTTTCTCTCTCTCTCTCTCTCTCTCTCTCTCTCTCAAGCGCATCCAAATGCTTTTTTTCGCGAACAGAATGGTTTATCGAGTCGCACGAGGTGCAGACATGAATGGATCCTGGCACGCACGCACGGCACTCACGATATACGCATATTCATATATATACATATATATAGGCATACGTGAAAAGAGGAGATTCTCTATGTATGCGCGACGAATTGGCGACTGTTCTACACATATATCGTATTCTCCTGCTCTTACGCTTATTGGAACTTTATTCGTTTAAAGCGCTTGATTAATCGCGTGTGCGCTGCAGTTGGTCTGATGGGATATATAGGAGAAAACGATGTATATAGCGTGACGATTTTGGGAGGAACGAGTGACGTTTCTATGCTCGAAATTGGAATGTGTTATAGGTACCGAATAGTGTTTTTTTTTCTATTTTTTGTTGTTGTAATTTTAGACGTGAGATTGTTGAGTTTTGCCAAATTAATATCGTTGTACAGTTCTAGGTATTGTTAACGTAACTGGGTTTTTTTTTTTGTCAACGAATTGTTTTTTTTTTTTATGGGTGAAAGCAATTTTTGCTTTTCAGTAAAATTCTTATACCCATTGTTTGGCTGTGTATGTTTGTAGGATAAGTGGTTGCGTATGCATACATGGCATTGAAGATAGAGAGTATAAAATATTCGTGAAATAAATTTTCACTTTAATGTCAGTTTGCTAACTTAGTTTGGAACAATTACTCTTCTGTATCTACTTCATACATCTGAAAATTAATTTTAAATTCATTACACGACTAAGAATTGCGTAAGATTTCTCTCGACAAATTTAATAAGAATCGCTTAACGGAAAATTGTAACCGTTTAATTTAGTAAAAACATGAATTAATTTGTAAATAAAATTTGAACAAATAACTGCTTAAGACTTTTCATAAAATATCAAAAAACATAATTATTCTACAAAAGTTTAACTATTTTAATTTTTATTAAAATTCTTTCCAGTATTTCTCCTTTACTTCCTTTCTCTTTCTCTTCACCCTCAGAAGTATTCAATTTAAACGATAAATCCCATTCGTTAGTCAAGAAGTCTGCAAGCGATAAATCAGCGAACGAACCATCAATTTCTCTATCAAAGAAAATCGCCTCGAAGCAGCAGAAGCAGGTTCAATCGGTTTCACGCTAATTGACGCTTACCCAGTACGTCTTCAGTATCCTCCTACGCATACGCGCAGCACACGCACCCTAGGCGCGAGAAAATTTTCAACCTCATCCCCCAATGTAGGGGAGGAGTATACCCCGAGCAAATCGAGAAAGCCGTCCGAATCCCAAGTCGCTTAATCCACTCGATTTAGTAATACTCTCTTTCTCTCTCTCGTCTGGTGAAAGTAGTGGTAGAGACAGATAGAGAAAACGGTTGCGCCTACTCGTAGTCGTAGTCGTAGTCGTCGAATTCTCCCCTCTCTCTCTTTACTTCGTCCCTTCCGCTTCGTTCAACCCTAATCATCGTTTTCTCTCCCGTATACGCGTTCCTTTACTCTTCACCACCAGACGAGGGAAAGCTAATCAAGTGTGCGAGAGAAGTGTATAGGTAAAGGACGACGAAATGAAATTGTAGAAAAGACTGGCGCGTTGAATTCCAAAGCGTATTATAGATCGAAAGACTACAAATTCTAAAAAAGGGAGGTAGGTGTACAATCTAGAGATGTAGAGCGCTAAGAAAATTTAGCAAACGCCGCATTCTAATGTAAAAGTAGCTAATTATCAAAAGCATTTGACCAATAATAGAAAGAAATTGCAGAATTATAGCAAATATACACAATGAGTGAGATAGTGAAATGAGGAAAGGTCGATTGCACGTGGCAGTCAGTCAGTCAGTCTCAAGCAGTCAGTCGTCGTGCGTTCAATCGCGATAATTGCATTAAACTGTTTTGCGAAACTAGTGTCCCCGAGCCGTTCCGCTCGTTTATTAGGGGCTCCCTAACTCAACCCCCTTTTCTCATTCCAGTCTTCAGTTCAGTAGCTATAACAGCAACAGCAGCAGCCAGTGCACGGACGAACGGGCGCCAACGAGGTATAGGGTAACTCCTACCCTTACTGTCTCGTATAATCCGAAATAAATTGCCGCCGCGGTAGTATATAGCAGTGGCGGGACGTTGTATTGCTCTCTCTCTCTCTCTCCCCTACTTGTGCTTTTTTTTCCTACTTAGTCTCTGATAAAAAGTCTCTTTTATCTCCAAGAGGAGGGTAGTGCTGGTAGCGCAGTCATCATCGACGACGACGACGACGACGACGACGACGACTATTTGGCTAGCGCAGGCCAAGTTATAGTAGCTCGAGAGGCAATCATCTCCTTCCCTTAGGAGAGATGAAAAGGGTGAGTGGATGATGCCTTGAGTGGTGGGCCCTGCTGGCAACGGCTTCAGGTATACAAGCTTGTACATATATACCTATACGGTCCATTGCAGAGGAGAGAGAGATATTGGGTGTGCTTGCGCTTATCGAGCTACCAGACTGCTTGGGATTAGACAGACATGTAGTACGCGCCCTGTACCTACTTGACTGCTTCAACTTCCCCCCCCCCTTACCTCATACCCTACCTTCAATTTACCGTTAGGTAAGGGCTCTCTCTCTCTCTTGTTGTACATGTGCTACGCAGGCACAAATCGAGTCTTAGAGGCTATTCTGCAGCAACAGCATGTATAGCAACAGCAGGTATAGCACTAGTAGCATCATCTCGAGTCGTGAGTGAGGCTGCTCATCTCTCGAGAGCGAAAGTGCTTGTGTTTCTGCGTATGTAGCTGCTGTTGCATGAGAGAGGGAGATAGAAAGCTGACTGGACCGCTTGGAATGTTTGTAATACGAATACCGCTGTGGGTTATAGTATAGTAACAGCAGTAACAAGCAGCTCTCGGCTAATCGCCGCAGATATTACTACTGAGTTTTGCAGATGTAGTCAGGATGAGAAGAGAGGAGGAGGAGGAGGAGAAGAGATCGTCGTAATGAGAAACTGCGTTTATGCTTATACAAAGTGATATGGTTCTTTTTTTTTTATCATTGTTGTCTGTAATTGTAGTTATAGCAGTAGATAGATATATGTACATGAGCTTTTATTACATGACTTTACATTGTTTATGGAAATTGTATATCCAAAGAAAATCATTCGCTCGTTTAACCCACACACGAATTAATATGAATATCAAGCAAGTCAATAAAGAATTATCATAATAGATAGTCAGAAGTTTGCGAAGTAAATAGCAAATAATGTGGTGTATACAGTATATATGTATAGAAACAGTAGTATATAGAGTTGCATGCGGGATAAAGCTAAGCTCACGAGAGCGTAATCTTCCGTGAAACAAAACGTCCTTCTCTCTCTCTCTCTTTCTCTCTCGTGTATTCTATATATCCGTATATAGCACAGTCGCATAAAGCGTTGTTCGCGAAACTTGTATACTGCAAAACAGTTATATTCAGAACGATGCACACACGTGTATGTATGTGTGTATGTATGTTTCACTCGCGAATTTTCGCTATTATATGCGGAAAGCCAGAGTATATTATATATACACGCGTGTGTCCCTTGATTCTCACACAAGTGCTTGGATTGTGTATTCTATACAGAAGTGATATAGAAGTGAGAGTTCGACTAGCCCAGCGTATACGAGGAAGTGATGGCTACATAGGGAGAAGAGAGAGAGAGAGAGAGAGAGAGAGAGACAGAGAGAGAGAGAGATCGGCTGGCGCCAGGTTTATCTCTTCAACCCATCGTCTCTCACCCCCCGCCACTATATATATAGTCTATAAGAGAGGGAAAGAGAACTGATGCTGATGCTGTTGCATCGAGTGCCTGGGGTGCTTGGCACTGTGTGTATGTGTGGAAGGGGAAGAGCTTTTACGTTCGCTTTTTTTTTTCTCTCTTCAACTCACCCCTAAGTCACCCCTCGTAATGTCTTTTTTCTCTCTTTTTTTTTGTTGCTGCTCCCCCTCAACTCTTTCTTTCAAGAGCCTCACTTAATTGCGTTATCGCTATTTGCGTTTATTTACACACTCTTCTTACGCCCAGACGCTTACGTTCCTTGTGAGAGAAAAGAGCTTTATATCGGTGATTTTCTACCCTCCTAAGTCGCATCGTGAGTTTTACTTCCTTTAGCTTTTTTCTTCTTCTTTTTCTTCTTAAGTTTCCTCCCTCTTTACTAAGACGTTTCTTCTCTTCCTCCTACTTTGAAGCTTATTTTCTTTACCGTTAATTTTTCCTTTTACTTGAATTTTCTTTTTTTTTTTCAACCAACGCGACTTCCAATTTGTTTTTTTTTTACTTGATTTTCTTTTGTTCAGCTGTGATTTTAATTGACCATGAATCAAACCTCGTTTGTTAACTTGTTTCTTACTTTAATTGATGTTGCGTCGAGGGAAAATAAAAGCCATATAGTGAAAGTTATTTTACTTAGCCCACTTGATTGCTTATTATTTTTTGAGCTTTCATAGGTCTACTGTTTAATGGAGCTATTTTTTTAAAGTTTTATCACCTATCTTTTCTTAATGACTTTCAGAAAATGTTTTTCGTATGTAATCTTAAGCATTCGTTTTTGAAGGTCGTAAGCAGTTATCTCACAAACGCAGCATTGCTTATTTATAGTTTTCTAGAAGTCCATGTTTTCTATTTTTTTTCTCTTTATATTTATTTGCGTGCAGAAGAAATATAGCAAGTGGCGCAAGCTCAAGCTATTTTTGCCCTTTTTGCCAACGTTTTAAGCACATTTAGCTTTTATCGAAAAAGTAAGCTTAAGTGTTTCGCTAAAAGAGCTTTTACTCAAGAGCCTTGACGAATGTATTTTACTTGATATGTATTATATATAAAAAAAAAGTATATATAATAATATCGTTCTATATCTTTGACAATCGCTTCTACTTCATTTTAAATGAATTATATTATATTTATGAATAAAAAGCTGGAAAAGCTTGTGCGGCGCGGGAGCTAATGGAGCGGAAGCAAAAAGCTGTCACTTTCAAGCCGCGAAAGTAAACCCTTAATTCTTTATAGAAAAATATTTCGTGCATAAAAAATGTATATGAAAGAACCGTCAGTATACATAAATAAGATTCATAACTCGCTTAATTTAATAAGTGATAAATAAAATTAATGCATCATAGCGTGGCTAAAATGCGCGAAAGATGAAAAGTTGATTTATTTCAGAAGCGACGAAAAAACGAATAAATCGTAATTAATGAATCTTCTTTCAACCGAAAAAAAAATAAACGAGACTACGTCACCCTATGAGAGGGGTTTTAAAAAAGAAGTCGCGTAAAAGCCAAGCTGCGTCGCGTTAATTTTTATCCTGGCTATCTCGTCGTGTATCGCAAGTGAGAAAAGCTAGCCGAGCTGGAATAAAAAAATCATTCTGCTCGTTTCACGCGCGACAAGAGATGGTGTGACATGAGAAAGAGAGAGTCCACATTCCCATAGCCTCTCCCTTTCCGAAACCGCAAAAAAGCTCGACCAGTAGCAGCATCCACAGTATACGTTCTTTATATCTCCCATAGTCGACGCCCCTGTGACGATTGATTTTATTTACCCGCTCTCTCTCTCTCTCTCTCTCTCTCCCCTATAGTAACCATCCTCCTCATAGAAGGGGGGAACAAAAAAAGTGTGTGCTGCCACCAGCTTCTTTATCTTCGCGCGGCGATTGTCAGTCAGTATTCACTTCTCTCCCCCTTTATTCCATATCCCACGGGATGCCATTATCCTGATTTAGCATCGTATCTCAGTATGAAGGTTACCTCTGGCAAAAGCCTATACGATACGCAATGGCTCGCGGGGGAAAAAAAAGCGCGAGATTGAACGGAAGGATTTGAAAGCGCAAAAGCTATACATGCCAGACTGGAGAATTGTCGCGACGACGACGACGATGGTAGCTAAGAGCAGTACTGAAAAAATATAAATTCATCGTCCAAGTGTGCTTGGCTCTTCTTTTAAATTTATTTTCTTTTCTTTTCTTTCTTTTTTTTGCTAAGTACTTGAAAATCCGAAAGAGAAAAAGTCGGCAAGCGTATCCGTTTCAAAGAAATTAACGCGTGCCTCTGGATATACTACCGTTTTTGTCGAGCTTTAAGACGATTTACTTTGAATCTGAATATTCTTTTGTCCAATATCCCGACGTTTTTTTTAGTGGACTTGAGCGCCAGATTTAACTGCAGATTTTTTTTTTATTTCTTTTTTTTTTTCTACCTCGATATACTTACAAAAACTGGGTAACCCATTTACGTGTGAATGGAACGTCACTTGGAATTTTCAATGAAAATTCGAATTGTCCTCTCTCTCCCTTATTCGGATTTAATGAAACTACAGGGGGAAATATAACCCAGGACAATGGGAGATCTGAAAAGTCTTTAATTAAAAACTGTGACTGGAAATACGTTTGGTTCTAATAAGCCATTAAATAGAATATTACGTTATATATTGTGACACAGGAACTGTATTTAAACGTTGAATATTCTCAACAATGGACTCTCTCTCTTTTCAAATTATTAACCGTTAGTTAAAGCCAGTGTCTTCAATCGCAGTTTAATTTCACGCTTGACCAAGAAATATCATTATTATTATTAAAAATAACAGTACTGCTTGTTAAATAGATAAAAAAAAATTCTATAAAAAAAAAAAAAAAGAAATTACAGAGAAAGCGACGCAATAACAAGCGGGAAAGCGAGAAGGTACATCCTTAAAAAATCGCGGCAACGATATACGTGGCAGTCAAAGATAAGAGCGAACAAGTCGTGGAAGGAAAAATAGATAGCTGGCTTAAAAAAGAAGAAAAAAAAGCTCGTACAGGAATAATCATATACAGACGCGAAAATCTGAGGGCAAGCACACAATGGATATATGCGCTAGCCACTGTTGCTGCTTTAGCCTTGAGGGCATCACCTTTGCTTGAGTTCAACTATCGATATAAATAAATCCTCGGTAATCAAGATTGGTATCTCCTCTATGGGGTCGAGAGAAAATCGACGCTACGATGAGGAAGAGAAGGAGAAGGAGACGCGTCGACAGGGAAACTCATTGTTACGCGTATATAATATCGCAGCAGAGCAGATATGAGAGAGGCTGGAGAAATCTGACGGGAGGATGATACCCGTTTGAATGTGTTATTATGTAAGCCGGTACTACGAAGGAGGATAGGAGAATGAGGAAAGCTATCAAGCACGAGACAAACGTATCGAGGGGTCGGAGGATATTTGTGTGGCCAGTATACTCATGAGGCACCTACTACTATTATGAAGTGGTAATGGCCTCTTCCTCGAGGCATATCTTTCTGAGAGACGACGATACTGAATAGTACAGTGACTCTGCTGCTCTCTCTCTCTCTCTCTTTCGTCATGATTCCAAGTTTCTTCTTATCAGTTCTACTTTTTTGCGAGTACGATACCCTGAGATTTCGAGGATACTAGCGAGTATACTACCCCAGGCGTCCAATGCTCTTGTGTGTCCAGTGCTCCGTACAAATACGTCCAGTTCATCGTGCTGTGGTATCGTCGTCGTCGTCGTCGTGTGTTTACGCGACCTCCAGGCTATATATCGAGGAGATGAGGAAGCGCTGGTTATAAGGTACTACTTGAGGTTATTGACGCTAGCGGAGCTTGGACGAGCAAGAGAGTAGTGTATATCTCTGTGTATACGCTGCCCGTGGGATTGCGGCCTCGAGGGTTTCAAGACGTGTGGGTGCAGTTATAGGCTAACCTGCGTGTGTGGATTACCCTTAGGCTTATATGTTGAGTAACCCATAACTGCAGTGGAGTACTTTGGTTGCTCTTGCTAAGATGAATTGCTGGCTATTCTCTAATGGATACTGTTTTGAAGAAATGATGGAATTTACGAATTTTTATGAAATAGTTAGCAAAATTAGAGAATGAACTGTTAAGAATTTTAATAAAAGTTATATGAAAATAACGTTATTTTTTAGAATTTACCAAAAATTAATTTTAATTTAAATGCTTAAATGTTATCCCCAATTAATTCTACACCATAAAATACTATTGCTTGTTTCGCGGAAAACGAAAATGGTCAATAATTGTTTCTTTGATATGCTAAATTTAAAGCAAAATTCAAAACATAAAATTATCCGGACTATGTTCTTCCAGCCATAATAATTAAATTAAATCAGACTAACGGTTGGTGATTTCGCAACACGAATATAGTTCAGTATATAAGGTACGCAAGAATGAAAACAAGAGTAGAGAGACAAAAAACAAAAGAAGAGAGAGAATATCGTTGAAAATACTTACCATAGAACCAACACTGCTTCTCACCGAAACGCGGCCTGAGATATGTCTGGCCAGGCGTCTGTGGCAGATGGTCGAGGAAGGCAGCAAGGCCAGCTACGATGAGCGGCCCGCCCCAGGCGTAAGCAGCATAGAATCTTAGTCTCAGCAATTCCTGGCCCTTCTCCAGACTGGCCGGTCTCAAGTCTCTGTAACAAAAAAAGTAAAAAGAGCGAAAATGAGCAACGTTTGTTATGTAGAGGTCTATTCAAGATAATATATATAGAATATGCTTGTTGGTATATATTTATCTCCGCCTTCGCCAAGAGGTGGAACCAAGAAGTACGAAAGAAAGGAAGAGAGAAAGAGAGGAAGAAGATACTAGGCGCTTTTGGTTAATGAGGATTTAGCCTTGATGAACTTCAAACCGAGATGGTGCGAAGAGCCGCGTAAATTGATTGAAATAAGAGAAATCTGGTGGGGTGTAAAAGCAGCCAGAAATTATTGAGGAGGCGCAAGGGGTTTGGCTGCAATGTTGTAGAGTGCGTCTGACGCCAATATCAGCCTGAAAATAAGGTCTTAATTGAACCACATTTTAACAAGCTGGGATTAACGGTTATCAATTTAGATTGATGTGTGGGTTGGGTTATTGGGTTTTTTTTTTTTTTTTTTTTAATTGCGTCTTACGCACCAGTCTGGATCATCGAAAGGCACTTATTAAATGTCGAGATGAGAACGATTTTTCAGTTCTGATTTATGATCAATTAGATGCTAAAAATGACGAGGTTTTGTGATTAATGTTAAATAGTTAGTTTTAGTATGGCTTCGGGGATTAATAATTTAGTGGTTATGAGGTTGATCTTGACGTTTTTAAGACTAGTAAACCAGCGTACGACCTTCAAATTAAATTTCTAGAGTTTTATATAAAGAGATGGTTATTAATTTTATTAAATTTAAACATTATAATTGTTATTGTTGACAATCTTTTTAGATTTGTGTTGAAAAATAAAAAAAAAACAATTTTTGTTTCAAAAAGCAATTATAAATTTCCATGTGATAATTACTTTGAAAAGTTACAATATAAAAATTATACATTTAAATTTCACAATAATTAAATTAAATAATTTATATAAAATTTGAGTGATAATTTAATTGAAGCTTATTTTTAATCAATCAATGCAAATTAAAAAAAAAAGGTACGCAATTAACTACAAACCAGAGAATGCAATTTAAAATGAAAAAAAAAAGATTGATCAAACGCCAGTGCAACATATGAAAGCAAATTTGAAATTAAATTTCCCTCGGGCACATCAGGGATGTAGAGATAAGAAAATTACGTTTATTACACGCGGACAAATATCCGCATATTACGCCGAATCAAGGGAATAATAAACGACGAATGTTTATCTCTAAACGAGCGTCGACTGTTCACTAACTCGAAAGCCCATTATCGCCAACGCATATATACGCCAATTCTAAATTCCAAACTGGAATTCAACAGCAAGAGAGAAAGAGAGAAAGATAGAGTTTGCACTCTCGCACATCCACGCCAATACAGCGGGAATAATTGCCTCGCGAATGCGCGTATACACTTCAATGATACATAACAACACTCGCTCTCCCTCTCGCTATCCACAACGTCGAGAGAGAGACATGCATATGCATATATACATTTACTTGCGCATATCGCGTATATGTATTATATAGGTACACGAGATGCCATGGAATTTCATATATAGGAAGGGATGTGCTTGTGTCCAGAGAAGTGCATGTTTGTGTAGTAGTAGTCGTCGTCGTGAATTCGAGGCTGGCTAATTAATGAATGCGAGAGATCTAGCCGAAACATATATACTCATATAAAGAGTGAGTCAAAATGTATATGCAAGGGAAAGAAAATGCGTACTAGTGCAATTTAAGCTTTACGTAGGATTTAGCGATTACGAGATGGTGGGTTGAACGCGAAAATAAGAGTGACGCGTTAGTCTGAAGGGTCGATCTCGCGTGTCATGGGTTGTTATTATATATAGTACTGCTCTGCTCTTTCTCTGGCATTACTTGTTTACGGATAAAACGTGACATAAAAACACCTACCTTTCGAGAGTGAGAGAATAATGAAAAAGCTAATTCGGCTCGAGTGTTTTTTGCATAATTTTATCGTTGATTCGGAAATAATCCGGTGGTTTTTTATTTGCTATGCTTATTTCATGGTAGTATATGGTAGGTGCATTAGTCGGGTCTATATTATGTAAAATATGTTTTTGATCAAGTTGAGATGTGAATGCAATGTGAATTCAAATTTTTAAAATAATGTAAGAATATAACATACGGTTTCAAAATAAAATTTGTTATTGAAATAAAACAACGGTTACAAAGTGACACTTTTTTTTATTTAAAAAACAAAGGGGAGTTTGACATTTAACAAGTCGTTTATTAAGTCATCGAATTTCTCCGTGAAAATCAACAGACTTCAATAAAAGGATATAACTGAATATAGCACGGCTGTCGTTCGTTCGCGACATGCTCGAATCTATATAAAATATTGTCCATTCGCTGAGAAAGAGAGAGAGAGAGAGAGAAGCATCAAGAATGCAGAACGTGTGAACTATTCAATAATTTACGGCAACGTCACTGGCCGGAACACACGGGGTGGCGCGACGCTGCACTGCAATAATTTATCCGTCAAAGCATATACGCATATATACTCTTACACAGAAGGTAAAAGAGATGGAGAGAGAGAAAATCAAAACGAGAGAGAGAAAGACAGACGACTACGATGGTGGTGGTGGTGGCTGCTGCTGCTGAAGTTACGAGCTCGAAATAGCCAATCGGTTATTCTCCAATCGGCCGGTTTGTCGCTTTCTCCGCATCAGTGAAAAGAGGAAAAGGGATGAGAAGGTAGGTATATGGTAGAAGAGTATGGGTTGTTGGAGAGACAGCAGCGTGGTTGTATACACTGAGTGACAGGATAGACGTCTGTGGGTATGAGCGCACGTGTGTGTACAAGGGCTTGCCTGTATATATATAGTCGTCGGAAATTCCGATTAACGCGGATTGCGCTAAAATCATAATTGCGTTAGTGCAACGTGTGTGCGGCATCGTCGTCTCCACCCCTTGCTTGCTTGCTTGCAAGCACCACTGCTTTTACGATTGTAGGCTATATAGTTGTGCATTGAGGCAGTTACGATAGACGAACTGGAAAAGAGAGGGGTAGAAATGGTTTCCCGATCACGTACACTCCGACCATTGGATTTCGATTTCCTGTAAAGCTGCGTTTACAATCTACCGAAACTTCCGTTCGTTCCGGGGAGTCTCGTATTGGTTAGGCTGGCTTTTTCGGACGAGCTCTTCGTGTATAGCGATGAGAGTACTCTTTTTTCCCTATTTATCGCCTACTTTACTTGTTTTCTTTTATCGATTTTTTTTTCCGGATCAGGGATACCTTTACAGGATCGAATTTTCGCTGTGATTAATTCGGAGTGGTTTCCTCGAGGGTAAATAAGGTTTTCGCTAAACGAGCTGTTTTTCTCTTTATCGACGAGACTAATTGCTTTTAGATGCTGCTTTATAAACAGATATACTTGCTTATAAAGCTAGATAAATTGAAGTAAAATTACTTAATACTTTTTTCTTTTTTTTTTACCAGACTTATATTATCACACTTTACGTAAATATTTTTTGTCAATTAATTAATATCTGTATCACAATTTTATTTTTAAATTTTAAAAATACAATTTAAAAATGAACCTTACGATCACCGTTTTAATTTCAGTTTTTCAATTTAATAAAAATAAATATTTTCATCAATTATTTTAAGATTTAATTAAATGATAATTCATTTAAATTAAAAAGTTTAAATTTAAAATACTATTTTTAACATATCAAAACAAATGAAACAAATAGCAGAGACACATCTTTTAACTCACAGCTTTAAAATGTTCATAAAAACCAGTAGTCTCTGCAAATGTGCGTGGGCTTTAGCAACAGTAAGGAGATTCACGCAAAGATCGGGTACACTGGTAGCAACGACTACGACGACGACTTAAAAAAAAAAAAAAAAGATAGGTAGATTTATCGGTAGAGCTCGGCAGAAGAGTTGCTGGTCGATTGAGGTGATAATGCCTTTCAGAATTTCGCTATACTTCTTTCATGCACGCGAGAAGATTTCTTTAACTTGCGGTAGCACGCGACTTTGCACACGCATCTTGTGCGTGTGTGCTTGTACTTTTTCGAGCACATCCCCTATATGCAAACGATGCTTCTTTGTTTTGTTATATACCTTTCAGCTTCCTGTATATGCAGCAAGTTTACCGACTGGTACATGATTGTGATGTGCAAGCTCTGTACAGAGATGGTATAGGAAATATTTTTTTCAGTATATGGAAAAAGAAATAATTGAACAACCGTATAATTACAGCTGTGCTTTCGTTAAGTTGCATCTTTGTAAAACTTTCATGTTTACGAGAAGTTAAGGATAAAAATACATAGCAACATTACACTTCTATTGATAATGTCTTGTTGTTTATTATTAGGATTACAAGCTAACACATTTTTTTTTTTTAATGTTGATAAGATACTCGAGGATAAATAATAGGTAATTTAATCATATAGTGTAATGTACGTGGGAACTGGGAATGGCTTTAAGAAGTTACCTATAACCTATATTTAAAACAACTTCGAAATACGCAACTTCCTTTTAACTGGAAAACACGTCAGGTTTGGCGTAACTTTTACGAAATGACGCGGAACCTATTATTACATAATTATCGCTCCGGTACGTTACGGTATAATCAATATTACGCGATAAAAATCAGCTCGAGTAAAAAAATTTACAAAATTACTAACAAGCTGCTTTCTTTGAAAAAATTTGAATATTCTTTGGAACCAAACAAATCACCTTTACTTCATTCGAAAAATTAAGAAAAAATAACCGTTACACCGGTTAACTTAATGACATCAGTGAATCTTGTATTAATTACAATTGACATAAAATAAGAATAAAAAAAAAACAATGGATCCTAGAATCAAAAGAATTTCTACTATCTATCCTTGACTTGCATTCACATCGTTGTCTATAAGCCTTGAGAATGGTTACTGAAAATTTTCTGGCGTAACGCGCGTAACACTGAGAGATATCTAAATGCTGCGTTACCTCGCGCATAACTCGCCACGTGACATTTGTCCTGTTGTTATGTGTCGGAGCAGCAGGAAGAGTGTGTTATGACGCGTAATTACGGCTGCTTTTACGAGAATGGCGGCCGCGGTGATTACGGTCACACAAGCAGCTATAAGCGGATGCATTACAATTTTGTAAAAGCTATATAGCGTGTGCAGCTTCTGTACGCTATACTGTTGTGAAGTTATGACGTTATACATGTAGGATAACGGTCCAACAGTAGAGGTATTTTGGTGGTTTTAGTATAGCTGGATGTGCCAGAGCTGTTTAGACAAATCTATGGGTTTGTAGGAAGTGAAAATGAGAAAGAGAGAGGAAGTAAGATTTATTGTTTTACTAATATTTTGTTTTTAATGTATCGTTTGGACATTTATTTTTTTGTTTATTGATAGTTTCGTTAAGTTTAAATCGTCAAGTTTGCGTGTTACAGTTGATGCTTTGGTTAGACTGCATGCAAGTCCGATTGTAAAGCAACTAATCGCGCGAATATTCGAAGAGAGAAAGAGATAATTGTAGCGATGGCATATAGAGTTGCTACGGTATTCATCCTGACTTTCTCGTATATACTACGCCCACTACTACTCGTCGTCTACGTATGAAACTTTCAATTTAATTAACTTTTCGTAAAGTTTACGAGCTTTCCACGCGAGGAAATACGACGACGTACTTTATCGTATAGTCACGACAGATATGATAAGGTAAGTCGTGTAGTAATCAACGACACTTTTTTCTTTTATCTTTTCATTTTAGGATTAAACTCTTTTTCTTACATAAGCAATTTACTTTATATGCTTTATTATTAGTTATTACAAGTATGCCTTTATAATTAGTTCTATCCTACCCTGGCTAATTATCATTACTTTGAGAAAATTAGATAGGATTAACAAAAAAAAAAAAAAAACGGGCTTATCGTATTCAAATGAATTGCAACTGTAATTTTTTATTATTTTTATTTTCAGTCATTTGCAGGTGGTGAAAATAAATTAAGAATTTAAGTAAGAGAAATATTTACGTTTTACGAGATTCGGTGCAATTAATGAAATGGCAATGTAGTCTCTAATAAAATTAAACAGTAAAAAAAAAGTTACAAATTGTGAATTGAAATTACTACAGTTTACGTGTGTTTTATCGGAAAATTTTGCAGCTATACCAGATTATCGAATTCAAGCACGTACTTTTTCGCAGCTCTCTTTTCCACGCTCAACATCTGCGTTGCATGTTAATATAATGAAATTGATTTATTTGTACGTGATTGAACCGTTATGCAAAACAATAAATATTACAACTATAATTTAAAATCACAATTACGTAATTTTGTAATTTGTTTTTTTTTTTTAATACAAAAATTAACAATTATTTAAATTGTAAAATAAGTTCAAACAATAATGAACTGAAATGACAACTAATTATCAAACAAACGAGCAAATTAAAATTAAAATAAAAAAAAAACTACATTTTCGCGAAACAGACATGAGACATATTTCATTAATGTTCCACTGTATTTTAACAACTTTATACTTTCATATCTGCACACGTCCACACTTCGCCAATTAAAATCAGAAAAAAAAGAAGTAGCCTGACTTTATATACAACACTGACGAAACTTCCAGACTGCCCTTTCGCCCTTCGCGCGCAATAAACTGTAATAGAGTGGCGCCCAAACGACCCATCCACTTTTCCTCTATAGTATCGCAAACAAACAGGAGAAAAAAAGAACGCTTACGACAGAGATGAAGAGAAAAAGAGAGGAGAAGGGGGAGTGGATGAAACAAAGACTTGGCTGCTGCACAACCAAAAAAACTCTATAGCAGAGAGAAAATTACGTCGATATTTAAAACAAAAAAAAAAAAAGAAAGAAGAGAAAGAAGAGCTTTTGAGAGAAAGGGTCCTCACCCTATACAACGCGGCTTTGGCCCTCGTTTCGTCACACAGCACGTCGGATCCTCAAAATCAGCGCGTGCACGCACATACGTAAAACACACGAACACCCTCTATTCCACCACACCCTTTCTCTCGTGTTTATCGCTTGCGTGCAATGGTAGAATAGTCATCGCAAGTATTCGCGCTTCCTTTTCTCTTTCTCTCATTCAACATACAGTTAACTCGGTAACTTTACGAGGCGCCGGGACGTCGGCGGTCCAGATCATCTTGCCTTTTCGTTCTTCGAAAATTCTCTAATAATCGCACACCGATAAATTTGACCGGGAAGTGGCGTTATTAAAAGCCGCTCTCTTAAAAGAGAGAGAGAGAAAGAGAAAGAGGTTGGCACGTTATCTTCGGCCCAGCCAACTCGTCGTTTCTGCGGAAATGAAAGAGAGAAAGCGTCCCGGTGGCGGCAGCAGCGACAGTATATAGTAGTAGCAATGAGAAAAGGGAGTCCTCGGTAGGGTCCATGCACAGGATGGATGGACCGAGGGGAAAAGGATGCCCCCGAGAGAAAGAACGAGCCTGTACTCGGGTTGATACGGCGCCACCGCCAGGAATAAGTGTCGTAAGCGATTTTCTGGCGCGTTATGGCGCCATCCGGCTCTCTCTTGCGTTGGAATTATAGGAGGGGTTGTTCGGTAGTGGAAAGCTGGATGAAGTGTTGCCAGCAAGAAGGGTAAAATTTTACAGTCGTGCAGTGGTGGCGGCGTCGAGTGAATTTTCAAGATCAGCTTTAATTGCGACGGAGTGGTTTATTGTGTGGCGGGTATATAAAATTATTGGTATTTTGTATACGATTTTGTGTAGTCTGTAGTTTTGCAGTCTACTGAATTTGGTGTTTTATACGTTTTCGAGGAAAATATGTTAAGTTTAAACCAGGACGTGAAAGCTTTAGTTGTAGGTTTTGGAAAGGATGTATAAAGCAGAATTGGGTAATTTTGTGGGGTTTTGCTCTCTCTTGAAGATTTCATTTTTGTTCAAGATTAAGAAAATAGATTTAATATATAAGAAGGGAGCATTGTTTACGCTTAGCTTACTGTATTTATTCGGGTGCGCAGGAGCTCGAAGAAATAATGAAGAAGTGCATTATTTAGCGGTATACCCAAAATGAATAGAAGTGAAGAAGAAGCAGGCGGAACGACGAAAGCTTCGTAAAAAAAGAAAAATGCGATAAAAAGAGAAAAAGGACTTTTTGTCCTTGCTGTATTCTATACGGTCAAAAGAAGTACAGAGGAGAGAAAAAAAAAGTAGAATGAAAAAGAAAGTCGCATCGGTGAATGCACAAATACGAATAAAAAAAAGAAAAAAAGGGGAGAAAAGAAAAGGGAAAAAACCGCGCTTGCGGCGTATCCCCGGAGGTGTTAATTGAAAGGTAAGAAGAGAAGCATATACTCCACCAAATTGTCAGTATAGAGCCGCTCGTCTCAACAATACAAAGCGAGGGTAAGAAAGAAACGTCTCGCCATGTATATGGGGAGTGAGCTTGGGAGTGAGAGTCAGTTCGAAATTCGTTTTTCGTAGACAGCTTTATATATGCCTCATCTCGTTGTCTAAAGCTCATTTTATGCTACCTATATACCATGAAGCTAATTGCTTTACGAGAAAAGCCAGTCTCTTTCCCGATGCTCCTTTCTTCCTTTATCACATATAGCACTCACATCTCTTCCGTTTTTGTACAGATTTCCAGACGGCGAAGAGCCAGAGACTGCTAACGCTTAGAGAAAAGGAAGTAGGCGAAATTGCAAGAGTATAGAAGGCGTGTGCTCTCGCGACCCTCTGGCGCCGGTGTGTGACTCTGGACGCCAAAGTGCGCGGCAATGTCCCATCTCTCTCTCTCTCTCTCTCTGTTTCTCTTTCGATTTACGGTTCTTTGGCTGTTTTCGCATCTAGGGGTTATGCTACGCCGATCGCTATTTCTTCTTTTTGCTAGACTTGATTACTATCTGTTGCTAAATTTTTCACAAAACCGAAACGGGAAAGAGAAAAAAAGTAGTGATCGGTATAGATAAATACGTTGGTATAGTGCGTTAGATTATTCAAATAAAATGATGGGAAAGAAAGTTTAGTGTGTATAGTAGCGCGATAGTCGCCGTTTGCTGGGTGTTGGGATATAGAGAATATAACGGGTGTATGTATATATCGAAATGGCCATGTAGCGACCGTTGATTTATATGCATATAGATACGCTTTCTTATCTCTACCCATAAATCCGTACTAGTTTCAGCTTTCTTATTTGGCGAGAATATCGGTCGCGCGAGAAAACAACTGGCACCGTTAACCTCGTTATTGAATGAAAAAAAAATTGCCAGCATCACCATATCTGTACACCACCCAACAGAATTTTTCTCGGTTGAATTCACGCGATACGGTATTATTTTTCATCTCCAAATCGGTTTTTAAATCGTTGCTTTCTCTATTTTCTGGACGATAAATATCAGTCTCCAGAAAACAAAATTAGCATGCCTGCTGTTTTAACGTATAGTTATAAAGAAAGTATCTTTGTAACTATACGTTGTTATCATGATTCTCAAAAAAATCTTGGGCTGCTTTTCTATACGTTGTACAATATCGACTGCAGGGATTAATAGTTAAAGGACCCTAGCTCGTTTATCAGACTTTTTTTTGTATTTGAAATGTTTGTCCACACTAAGATAAACAGATATATAATGTTTGATACAAATTTTTATTGATTAATTTCTTTGTTATTTTGAGGAAATATCATTATTTATTAGATAAATTTAGTAGTTGTTTTTATTATGACTTAATGGGATGTCATCAATATTTATTTATTATTTTTATTGAACAAGTATTAGATTAAGTTGATCACTACATTTACTTTTATTTTATTAATTATAATTCAATCATATTCCAGTTTCTGTAAAATTGAACATCACCTATTAAAATTATAACAAATTTTATTAAAATAACAAAAAATTATATTTATAATTATTTGATAATAAATTATTTCGATATTAAGTTTCATACAGATTTTCATTTAATATCGATAAAATAATAAATGATGATAACTTAAGATTGTTAAAAAGTTTATTAAAATTCAAAATTAATGATTTCAATTACCGTAAAGCCGATTAATAATCAGTCCATAAAACAGAATCATCCTAAAATACACTTTAACGTCCATTAGATCGAAAGTCTTTAGAAAATGCATTTGCATTATCGTTTAAATTATGAAAATCATTCTAAATTAAACCATTAATTTTCTTTTTTTTTTATGAAACTCTATCTACCCTCAATTACCATTTATAAATCAGCCCGCAAAAATATAAAAAAAAAGTTTTTCTTCCAAAGAACTATTATTCTAACCTTTACACCAATATACGTTTCTTCTGCCCAACAAAATTTAAACAGACTTACACTACCAAATAAAAATAAAATATTCATTACGCTTAATATCCCGTCAATTTTGCAAATCGAAATACAAGAGAGCACACATACGACCATCATATAACAAGCTAGCGATATACAGTACAACTCGTCAGCTTAGCGCGAATACTGGCCCAGACTTACGCGCGCCGGCTTGCTCTCCCTGTACTTATCGGCATACACGACATGATCGATGCATTCGCCAAACGTCCGGCACACACATACATACACATCCACATATATATATATACATATTAGCCTCTCCTCGTCGTCGTCTGCTTACCGTGCGAGTCCTACTCTTGCGCCATAATTATTCGTAGACGTAAACTGCGGCCGTGCAAGCTGGCGTAGCGCTACGTGGGGGTTACTCCCTGTAATTTTCGTCACCGCCCGACCTTATGCACTTGCAGACCTACCTATAACGTATATACCAAACTGCATATATATATATGCGATCTCCCCTATACCATAACGTCGTCTTCAAGATAATAATCCTGAAATGTCCCTACAGCCCGTAAATTTGTTACATGCGGTTTGACGTTTTTTCTCTGCATCGTATAATGAAAAAAAAAAGAATAAAAGAGAATATTACATGAGTTTTTAAACGAAAACACGTGCAAGTTTGTGATACCTTTGAAGTCTTCGAGAACAAAAGATCCCAATTTTCAAGTCACTTTAAAATTCGCGACGATACGTCGATGTCTATTCGCACGCACAGTACCCCTCATCGGTTGAAAAACCGGTTTTTCATGTGGCGACTTTAAGAGGCCCTTAATTCCCGCCCATTATCTCTTCGGCCACTTCTTTCTTTCAAAGCAAAAGCAAAAAAAAAAAAAAAAAAAAGACAGAGAGAGAAGGAGTGAGTGAAAGAACAAGACAAAATCTTGAGCATCTTTACCGCAGAGAGAGAGAACGGCTACTACGACGACGACGACGCGCAGTCTCAGCAGCAGATGACGAAGAAGCGAAGGAAGCTAAAAGCCCGCTATTTATCTTCTCGATATGGTAATGGTGAACTGCCGGCAATTGCAACTTGCTCTTATATACAGTTGGGGACGATAAAGACAAGCGTATACGCGACCAGAGTTATTACCCGAAATACGCAGGAGCGCATAATTTCCGTTGTGAAAAGGAAGCCGGTCTCTCTCATCACGAAAGTCGAAGAGAGCACAAGTTGCTTTCCTACAAGAGTGAGATTAGGTGCGCGCGGTGAAAACGTTAATTAGTCGTTGGCGATCGTTGGATAAGACGTATTTTATTAGGTCTCGCGGATATTATGCCGCGTAGCTATATAGCGAGAGGGGACCACTCTCTCGTGTTTCCTTTTGCAATTTCACCGTCAACTTTTGAATTATTTATGATTAGCTGGAAATTAAAGGAGTATGTATAGTTTTCTGTATCTACTTGCATCGAAAATAACAGTTACTTCGTTATTGATGGAAGTATTATTACTAACATAAATACATACTATAGAAATTATATCCAACGGAAATGAATTGTCGAGAGAGAGCAGGGTATTGAAAAATCAATGTTTGAAGCTAACATATTGGAAATTGTCATCACTCTGATTTATATTTTATTGCCCGATTAAAATTTTATCAAACGGTTATCGTTGCTTTTATTTTAAATTAATATAATAATTCTTTTACATTGTAGAATTTCATGAAAAAAAAATTAAACAATAAAAATTTTTCGTCATTTTTTCAAATTATTAATTATTAATAGTAGCTATTTTACGAATAGAAAATCGATCTTACCTTCGTTTTTCAATCGTGCAAATAACATTTATCTAATCAAGTAAAATATACACTTATCATCAATTATATACATCACACCTACTTACAACCTGTCTAATAATTTTTCTCTGAAGCTCTTCGCTGAAAACCCGCGAGTTACCCTCTTACCAACCACGCACCTTGTCCTAGGCTTAATTGTCCCATAGGTGCGATACCGGCAATAGAAGGGTTGCTTATAGCAAGTCACGCTTCTTCCGGATAATCAATATTGCACCTTCCGAAAATTAACGTGCACACTGGCGGATGGCTAAGTGGGAGGCCAAAAGCTCTCCGGAGAAGCCAAGAAGGAAAAGAGAGAGAGAAAGGAGATAATGACCAAACGTTAGTCATTACATTCATTAACGCGCGTGTCTTGGGGGTGCCTGGGCTCTGATATGGTGAGCGGTTTTTAAAGTGATTTATAAGGGCCAGAAATTAATTTCAACGTGCGCCTCGCGCTTGCTGCTCTCTCTTTCCTCTCTCTCTTTTGGACAAGAATTATGCATGCAAAATGGTATTCTAGAGATTTTCATAAATTTATGTTTTACAAAACGACATAAGCGGTTAGGCTTTTGGAAGCTTCTGAGCAAATTTAAACGCAATTATTATTTTAAAAAAATGGTTGTATGAGTTTAATAATATTTTCTGGATGGTTTTGGTATAAGTAATTCTTAGACTATTTACAAGAGAGACACTTTTATTAAAATTTTATTAAATCATAAAAATGATACATTAATTTAAATTTATTAATTTTTTATTTTTTTGAAGGTTTCAATAATGAAACTTTTATAGTTGTCAATTATCTTATGCTTTTATACGTAATAGAAAAAATTCATTGCAATCATCATAAAAATTTGTACGTGCATATTATCTTATTACGAACCTATAATTTTATAAAAATTATAACTCATAAGAAATGAAATGATTTTTTTATGAATAAATTGTATAAGTGGAAGTGACCACTGTTTCCTCATTCGATCAATAAAGCGATGAAAAAATTTATTACTTTTTTTTTTCTTTTTTTATGTTTACAAAAATGAAAAAAAATATATATTTATAAGTAATACAATACTTTAAAAATATTTTTTGTTATATTGCATTAACTAACAGACTGCTTCTTCAAAATTAAAAAAAAAAATATAATTCAACTGACTCAAGGTCACAAAATATAACATTGATTATGTCAAATAAGTACTTTCGAAATCTATTAAAAAGTATAGCGCTAATATAGCTAAAGATTACAGTCCTTCCGAGCAATTGCCGATCATTAAGAAGCTACCCGCAGCCACACGCAATTACGCGAAAAAACGAAGCCCCGCTAATTTCAATATCCCTTGGGTTGCGGTTGCCATCTTAGCGCACATAACATAACACACCGCAGCTTCTTTACCAGCGCTACAAGCCATAAAAAAAAATGAAAAACAAAAAAAACAAGTCAAAAGACCCAATCTGTCCCACATAATACGTGCACGCTTATATATACCTGAGCTTATTCCTTTACCGTATGGCAGCAACGGCGGCGGAAATCAAACAAGAATCTCCAGCACCGTGAGTCGAATGACAAAGGAACAAGCGGATCGAAGCAGCCGACGGGCAAATAATTTTTTCGGACAAAATGGCATTGAGCCGAAGATCGGAGGAGGAGGAGCAGTAAGAGGAAAGGAAACAAACTGAAGCGATACGCCGAATGAGCAAGACACACACTACACACACACATACACTCTCTGTTTCTTTCTATTGCTCAGTCCAAGGTAGTGAGCACGCGAGTTTGCTGCTGCTTCTTCATGCTCCAGCGGAGCCCTGTTATTGATGGGATGTCCGGGGCGATGGCATACAAACGATAATTACCGCGAGCCGCCGGCTACTCAAGCCTCTCTTTCTCTCTCCATCCTGCTCTCTCTCTCTCTCTCTCTCTATCCTAGCCTTGTCTCGCTCTATTCAGCCAGTCAGTTATTATGACGCAGTTTACGACGCGCCGTATGGAAAAGAGACATCGAGGTCTACGCGTCATATAGTAACCAACGTATAGGCAATGTGCCAAAAAAAAGGTAACTGCTATTACAACAAGCCAGACTGCATTCCACGACGAAGAAAATCGTAGCGTCGTTGTTAGGTCGGCGTGTGACCCTAGCTTCGGACAATGAGCCACTTCGCGAAGATCCAACGCGCACGTCTTCGGTCGGTAATGAGGCTAAAGAAATTGCACCAAGAGAGTTGCGTGCAAGTCTTGAAAATCGTTATTGGCTCCTTTATTTTCTTTTATTATGGCTTTTATCTGTTGTGAGTTTCGCTTATTTTTTATCCTTGGATCATTTTGACGACAAAGATGCAAATTTTTTCGAGCCATGCTTGGAGTTGTTTTAATGTTATACGAAAGTTTAATTTTCTACAGCTAATAAACAGTATAGTTAAAAGTAAAATTTATTTGTCAACAAGATTAAGCGTGTAAAAGCTGTAAGAAATGATTATTATTGAAATTTATTACCTGATTTGATCAATTAATTGAAGTAAAATTAATTAATAGAAGAAAAAATTGATTCCAATTTTTTTCCAAAACCAATTTAACATTATTAATTTCCTTTTAAGAAAAAACCATTTCCAATGAAAAATAGTTTGTTTATACAAAAGCTACAGAGCCAGGACTGCTCTAAAAGAAAGACTAAAGCACAATTGAAAGCTTCAGCAGCAGAAGGCTTGCTGCGGTTAAGGTTTGAGAGAAGCCCAAACAATCCATTACGTGGAAATTAAACCGTCATAATACTTCTAGCAATCGACGCTCCCTCGACGTCTTAATGCTTCGCCAAAAAAAAAAAAAAAAAAAAAAAAAAAAAAAGGAAAAAAAAAACGAAAAAAAGAGCGCCGAAAAAAGGGACCCCTACTACCCAAACAACCATAGAAGGAAAGCTATACGACAATTCAAACAGGCAGAGTAACGGAGCCCGACCAATCAAAGCCATCTCAACGGGGCAGAAGCGCGAGTGTATATAGGAAAGACGAAGAAGTGAGCGAGAAAAAGCTAGACTATT
>JAPYZE010001095.1:0-26055 GCA_030522805.1 Leptomastidea abnormis
AGGGCTTGCTAATGAAACCAATGGCCAAAAATGCGCAACTCCAGTATACATAAGTACGCGAAGGTTTCATCTCGATAGGTCGCTTTAGTAAAAAGATACCAGCATTTAGCTTTTTTTAACAGCGGCCAACTCGCCCCCCTCTCCCCTATATATACGAAAGTTTGTGTTTTAGTTTTTCTGGGGGATTTTTGATTGGTTTTTATCCCAAAAATATGTATATGAGAATTGAAATATATATTTATGCTGTGACTGTCGTTTTTATTTGACTGATTGAGAAAATTAATATTTGTGTAAGTTGTGAACTATATTCATAGTTTTTTTTTGATGAATTAAAAATTTAAATTTACGTGAACCAGTTTTTTTTCCATTTATTTTTTTTTTCCATTAATTTCTTTGAGATTTTCGAGGTGTTTTAAGTAACAGCATGCTTGGCTTTTACATTTTAGATAAAAAGGTATATACGTTTTAAACATACACGTATACATAGATACACACAGAGTTTTGTATTTTTAGTAATGATCTACATTTATAAAAAATAACGTGAGATTTATCAGCTGTCAGACGTAGTTATTATGTACATATATTTTACTGAATTTGTATTATACACACACTCGTACAAATGATTTCAGATTTTTAACCTAAATGCATAACTCCATTTTATCGCTTGATCTAACCATTTCAATAATTAAACTTACAATTAAATGTTAAACGAAAAAAAATATATATATATTTGCTCGTTAAAATATTTTCTTTTAGCTGATGTAATAGTAGACTGGTTATTATACGACTTTATAAGCGGTTAGAATTTCGGAAATAAAAAAAAATAAAAAAAAGAAAGAAACTCGTAGAAAAATGATGTGTCGATACAATCGCGTCAAAGGGGTCGTCGAATGAAGTCTCTAACCCCTTGTTAACCCTACTTACCCGCAACATCGAGTCTTAAATGACAGATCGAATTCGCCGATTTTGAAAACTATGACTACAAGTAAGAAAGAAAAGGAAAAAAAAAATAAACCGTCGTTGAACAAGACTCGCGAAATTTTTCCTCCATCGCGTAAAGAGGAGAGAAAGAGAGAGAGATCAGGCATCAAAATCTCTGAAATCGTTTAGTACCAACATCCGTATCCCCCCTCAATAAGTGCGATTACTCAAATTTCTTAGCGAAAGGAGTAAAACGAAGCGGTGAGGAGGAAATAAAAAAAAAAAATGAGAGGAGGTTGTCACGAGGCGGAAAGAGAAAGAAAGGGTTCTTTTTTGCTTCTCATCCCTCTTCTGGAATTTTGCTTTATCCGATGTTGGTTTTCTTTCCCAAGGCAGTAATTTTGGCTGTATAGTCTCTTTTGCTAAATGAAACCTTCACTTTTTTTTTCTTAAATTTATCTTCAATTTTTTTATTGTGGTATAGTGTCGAATAATTTATATGGGAAGTAAATTGTCAAAAATGAATTTTGTATTTTTAATCAAATAAGTATCTATCTTAATTTTTTTTTAAAAATAAATTTTATAAAATAATAAAGAAAAAGAGTATAATAGCAGCTTGTGTTTATTCAGCTGCAAATTCGTTTGAAATTATTTTTCCAGAAAAATATTAATACATAAATACACTTTCAAAAAAGTTGAAAAAAAAAGGGGAGGATGGCATAACTTCGTATTGACGTGACTATACAGCCTAACTCGATCCTCAAGAGCAGGAATGAAAAAAAAAATGAAAAGAAAGGGAAAGGAGTCGAAAGGCGAGCAGCTCGTATACGAAAAAGAGAGAGAGACGTGGGGTGCAGAAACGCCCTCGGGGTCACGGGGTGAATACCGTTTTACCGACTATTAACTCACTTTTACCCTCTATTTCCCCACGCGGAAGTCTCCCCTATACATATACTACGCCTTAGATAAAGAAAGAAAGAGAGAGAGAGAGAGAGAGAAAGAGAAAGAAGAAAAAAAGAGTTTTAGCGCGTGTTTGTCTCTTTCTCTCTCTTGCTCTATCGTATCTCACACGTATCCCTCGACATATAGACTCTTCTTGCGTATTTTTCTCGCGTCTGTTTTCTGCGCGTAATCTCCCATGAGCCCTTTTTTTCTTTCCTTTCTTGCACTCATCGCTTATAAACCAGACGTGGCTGTAAAAAATAAAAACTGCTACCTGCGATATATATATATATATATATTTTTCGTAAAAAAATAGGGAGAAACTCCAGTGTATATGCCTTAGTCTCTCTTCACCTTCTTTTTTTTTTAACCACCCTCCTTACCAGTTTTATATATATATACGTACACACGCGCTTGGAACTCCCGCCGAGGACGAGAGTATACGCTCGATTTAACCCCCTGAGAAAAAAAAATATATATCTAAGTTGGAAAGCAGCCCGCCGGCCGCGGGTTAACCGATTTTGCTGCAAATTTTGAAATCCGACACTCGCGCTCGAGTTCCTCTCTCTACTATATACACTTCTTCATCTTCTTTTTTTTCCTTTATATTCACTTTTTTTTGCACCCAACTCGCGGTGATCACCCTTCAACTTACGTATGTGTGTGTGATTCGTTTAAAGGCTTAAGTACCTCGTAAAATCGGGTCTGATGAGACGCTCTGAAAAATTGGAGTTTGGGTTAGCAAGTTGGATATGGTTTTCTAGACTTTTTTTTTTCATTCTTTTTTTTTTATCGCTTTCCATAAATTTACGTTGATAAGTCTGTGAATACTTGACAGGTTGCTACTCTCCTGCTGCTGCTGTTACTGTTACTGTTGTTGGGTGTTTGCCTTTTTGACGTGTTATAGGGTAGAAAATGAGGCTGACGATCATAAAATGTTTATTACGCTTCAGCTTTAAGAATGAAAAGTATTTATCATAAGCTTACAATTTACCCATTAAACTATCATATATTCTTTTTTCATTTTTTATTTTTTACCATTTCTGATATAAATTATTATCTTTTATTGTTATCGCCACTGCCATACACGATATACATACCTGTGCTCGTGCATATACAACAAAAACTAATAATCGTACGTTTATCATTTTACTTATTTTTTCTTCTAATACTTCACTCCTTTTCAAAGTTCCGTGGGATAGAGTCTAAACCAGCTTACATACCTATATAATACATGTAACGTAGTTTTTGTTGGTTTCATCATGGATGATTAATTGAAAAAGCGCGGACATATAGTAGAAAGTCAAACCAAGTCGTTGATCTAACGTCGACATTCATATAATCTTTATTCGTGACTCTCTTGCTTCTTTCGGTCTTTCGGTATATTTCGGAATTGCTATACAGCATATTGAAGAAATGTTCTCTCAACTCTCAGCGCCTGAAAAATCATCAATCCTCGTTAGACTGAATTTTTTTTTTTGTTCTCTTCAGCCAAGGATCTCAGATGATGCCCGCGATTGATTCAAGCCGACCGAGAAACTTATTGTGCTACGCGAATCAAGATATTTTTCGCGTTATAAGCGAGTAGAGCAGGATGATTGTAATGGGTGCTGAAACGATTTTGGAAGAGGGATACGCTTAAAAGTGGTAGAAAAAAAAAATTATTTGGATGCTGGAATTTTTGGGATTTAATCTGTGGAGGATGACGGTTGCTATGGTCCCTTACCAATTTTTTTTTTTTTTATTTGACGGATGACTATGTACTTTTTTTTTCTTGGGTGATTAGTTTTTGTGTTGGACAAGGTGCAACTGAAATTTTATGCTGATTACCTAATATGTATCTTGTGTATGTGTATCGTTGCGTTTAATTTTGAAATCATATAATATTATTATTATTTTAATTTGCTTACGAATTTAATTCACTGACAAAATTAATAAGTAAAACACTGAAAGACAGAAACATAAAGGAAAAAAACTAAACGCAAATAACATGACATACTGGAAGATGAGGAAAGAGACACATATTTATAAAATGCAATATAAGGCAAGTAACAGCAAGTGATATTCTGGACATCACGAAATATGAAAAAAAAAAATATCTCGAATCGAGTGAAAAACATGGACCACCCGTTGGGTTAACCAACTCTCTTATTGCAAGTACATATTTAAAAAATAAAATTTCCGTCTTTTTAATAAATCGGTGTCTAGGACGATTTATCCGTAAAAGTTAGCAAAATTATGTAACACATATAACTCGCAAAATACTTACATATAATGTATTGCATACATTGAAATTAAATTTTTCCTGCTTCCTCTTCTTTTTTAAATACCTTTTTTTAACACATAACTTGGATCGATTAAATTTCATCCCTAAGGGCAAGAGAGATGATACCAGCTCATTAATACCCATAATAACTTTCGATAGGATTATACCTCAACACGTATTAAACAAGAGTTCACTAATGGGGTAGTCTGTGCGGTTTTATCCATACATTTACATACTCGTGTCACGCGAAAATAACTAGAGTGTACAGGAATTATCAATTACGCAAAAAGTTATAATATAATATCACCCAACCTTTTGATATTTACTGAATTTATGATTTCACTTTACCTTTACACGCCAAAAATATAGTACCGATTATGACAGTCATTTTCAATAATAAATTTAACCATTTTTTTTTTTAGAGACAGTCTCTGTTTTGAAATACATGGTACCATAAAATATATTACTTGCACATACCGCAATATAACCAGGAGCTCTAAAAAAAACTTGTGATAAAAATAATTCAGGTGTCTCACAACGTCATCCTACCACTTACGTTTATCATTTTCCAAAAACGTCCATCAACAATTCATTATAATATATATAACAAAAAAATCCATGGATCTACGACTGATCAAAATCTAAGCCCGCATAATAATATCACATAGTCATTGTATGTATGTATGTGTATGTGTTGCATCTCTCGCGAATTTGCATTTTATATATAGAGGAAGTGGAGACGCTCGAAAGGGGTCGTTAAAAACCGTCGTGCAGTAGTATATTCTTCAAGTCTGGTAGCACACACACACACAACCGACCTCTTTTTTTTCCTTTCCTCATACACTTACTTACCTTTACTCTTTTTTTAGACGTAAATCTCAGGTTCTAGTATGAAAGATAGGTCGTACGCGCGCGAGATCGTAAAAAATATGACGAGAATTTCAGAAGCAACAAGCAACGTTAGATTGGATGTATACAAAAAAAAAGGGGTTGCTCGTGCGGAAATCGTCATCGATCCACCGTCCTGGGGGTCGTATAGGATAGTCCTATACTTTTGTAAGCTCATTCTCTATCTTTTTTTTTCTTTTTACCTCGATTCTTTGTATAGGTCGCACATGCACCCGCAGCTTCTAACATATCGCGGAAAAAGCATAGTTTAGAGAAAGGTTTGAAGAAGAGCCAAAGAGAAAGAACAGCAGGTATATAACCAAGCGCCGACAGATATTCCGTTTTTTTTCTTTCTTTCTTCTATCTTTTTTGAGCCGCTCTACTACTGCTACTACTCTTTTTCGTACATATATGCGTTCTCATGCGCAGAGACTTGGACTTTGTGTATATGTCTATGTTATGTGTGGATCCTTAGATGCGGAAAAAACGGAGATATACCATATTATATATATAAACCCTAGCAGTCAACCCCTTTTTTTTATTCGGAGCCGCTTATTATTGTTTTGGATGCCGCCTCGGGGGTTCTTCTTTTGGCAGTTGGTTTATCGCTTGAAATCGAGAAAAATGGTTGAGCTGCTGAGCTGATGCGCAGGCACGTATCTTTTTTTTTAAAACTTGTGGCCTTTATACGGTATTATATATTGTGTTGATGCTAACTGCGACTTTTAACTGATGGAGGAAAAATGTGTATGTGCTTGGTGTGACTTATTTTTTTAAAGCTAGATTTTTAGATGTTTTTCCAGATTAAATTTTTTTTCAGCTTTTCAAAAAAATGGGGTCACGATAATATTTCTTGATTTTTTTGTTATAACCATACAGTCGTGTATAAATTAATATGATAATATCGATGTGGCCTAATACTTGTTTTGCCGTACGACAGAATTTCATTTTTTTTTTTTTTTATACAAATGATATTTACGCATTTCTTCGTTCCGCTTATTTGTATATTTACACTTTCGTTTCGTTTTAACATTTACATTTTCGATTCAGCACAAATGAAATGAAGAACATTAAACAACAAGATTATATTGACTAAACAAAAATTTTTTTTTGCAATTACAAGTGAGATTGTTATGAAAATGAAAAAAAATCTTTTTCTGAGTAAACAATTAATGTTCCGTAATTATTTGTTATTTTTTAAGCTGTTTTACATTTTGCACGTTCTCTGTAATATATTTATTTATTTATCATATTAATTCATTATAATATGCATAATGAGCACAAATTAAAAGTAAAACAACAAGATATTATTAAAATAATTATTGTTTAACATTACATGATGTGTATGTCACAATTTGCATATCGAATAATTATTTAAAATGTTATTAAATGTTTTATTGAACAAGTTTAATATGTTAAAGAGTTGATTATTTATTAAATTATATAAACTTATTATCTGTTATCAAAAAATCAGCTAACTACAAAAGGACTTCTCCCTTTTTTCTTTCAATAAAAACCCGTTAAATGTAACAATAAATAACGTCCAATAGTCTAAAAAAAAAAAAATCAATCGACACTTTATCATCCACTCGATTCATCAAGTAAAGACAGTAGAGTTAAAAAAAAAAAAAGACAAAAAAAAGGTGTGGAAGTATAACCTCTACGAATAGCGATTTAATGAGCCTGGGAAAAAAGACAAAGCGTCCTGTTTTCACCAAATATTTGGATTATTAGCTCGCCCTTAAAGTCTTCCTTTCTTTACAATAGCGTAAGCGTCTAGCGTAACAAAAAGGCAAGTCGATCCGTGGCTTGAAGCATATAGAAGAAGAAGAAGAAGAAAAAAAAAGAGTAAAAAGAGAAGGTATAACCAAAAAAATAGTGCTTGGCTTGGAGTCGTAACATAATAAATTTACGTATTGTACGAGGGGGAATCCATTCGATGCGCTTGGGGAATCAGAGATGCCTATGTGTATATATGTATACGAAGGGTGGCTTTCACATTTTTTTGGAAAGCCGAGCATACAGAGACTGAGGGTAAGAGAAGGAGAGAGAGAAAGAGAGAAAAAAAAGTCGAGAGCGCAAGCAATTGATCGATTAAATACAGCAGATGTACCTGCTCCAAAACGATTACCGGGACTTTATAATGTCGAGACGTCTCAATTTCACCGCGTTTGCCCCCTCTTTTACTAGCTGCAGCTCTTCAACTATCTTCCTTCTTCCCTCTCTTTACGTAAGCGCGAACGTTTAAAAAAAAAAAAAAAAAAGAAAGACGACCCTTAGACTTGATACATTATATACCTTTTTTTCTTACCGTTTTTAGGATATATACACACATACTTGGCGCCCCCCCTTCCCTAAATCTCTTCACTTCTTATTCTTACGTAGAAGGTATCCTCTTATGGGCCACTTCGACCAATAAGATTTAAGAAATTTTTTTTACTTCTTTCCCCTACCGCTAAGTTTTTCCTGAGTCGAGGAAAAAGTAAGAGCGATGAGTGAGGTTTCTTTTCAGTCTGGCCGCAAACGTGGCCTAAGGCGAATGGGGCCTTGTGTATTTGTGCTGTGCTGCGTTACTGCTACATTTTGTCATGGGTATATATATTTATACGAGCTCCAAAGTTTTGTGTTTTTAAAATAAACAAGAAGAAATTTTTTCTTGTTTTTTTTTTAAATTGTCATAATTTTCCTTATGGCAGGAATTTCTTTCTTTCATTTTTTTACATACTTTCTTCTTCATCGTGATGTAATAATAAAATTTGTTTATTTTGAGTGAAAATAATTTATATTACTGGTGTATAATGTGCCAATTATCATTGTTTATACATTTTACAATGGATATTGCAACGTTGTATTGTAACTTTTAAAATAAAGTGTTGATATTAATTTACATTTGTCCAATCACACGTATATATTGATCAATCACTAAGTCTTCTTAAATTGACCATATACTGGTATTTATTTTATCGCTCAATATAACAAAGCCAATTATAGTTGTAGCCAGGAGGAATTGAATATTTCCTAGTTTTTTCCTTATCTCGTAAAAATCTTAACCAATAGCAATATAAAGTATCTTTTTCTAAATATACTCTAAAGTCTCGTAGTGAGTTATAAACGTTTGAAAAATAAAAAAAGATCACTCGATGATTTAAAATCATTTTTTTTTATCAAGAAATCGAGTGCACATTCAGCGACGAGCACGTGTGTATATATAAGTTTCTTGTACGCTTTTGCAAACTTGTCAGGAACAAAGGGAAATCGGGATATGTATTGTTAACGAGTTCGTTACGATGAAAATGTCGAGCAGAAAATTCTATAATTCACTAAGAGCTTGATGAAAAAATTTCTAAAGCCTGCCTGTCCGTCTTTCTTTTTAAATACATATGTGTTTTTTTTTTGTGTATTCGTCTGCTGACTAGGAGTGACGTTAATTAGTAGTGTCTTGTGCAATGACAGCTATCGTTTTATGTTTAGTTTGGCAGAATCGACATTTGTTGGAGAAACAAAGCTCTGCAGTATATTACATATTGTATGTGAATTACTGCTTATAAACGTTTTCCGTGTTGTATACGATATTTTTCATGTTAAAACTTGTGTTCTAAGTTTTGTGGAATATCGAGTTAACATAATATACGAGAACGAAATAATATTTTTTTTATGGTAAATTCTGGTATTTATGTGAATGTAATTTAATTGAGAGAAAAATATTATAGCATATAGTATTGACTCACGATTTTTGTATGTCTTCAAATATAATTGTTGAATTTTCCATTGAATGTCATCTAATTAAACATGAAAACATCAGCAGTCCTGAAAATAAAAAATAAGGGTTAGAATGACAATAAAATAATATTTTTGTATAATTAAGTAATATTTGATAA
This sequence comes from Leptomastidea abnormis, assembly GCA_030522805.1. NCBI lineage: Eukaryota > Metazoa > Arthropoda > Insecta > Hymenoptera > Encyrtidae > Leptomastidea > Leptomastidea abnormis. The sequence goes on from JAPYZE010001095.1 coordinate 8,896, forward strand.
AAGTTGCTATAAATATTAAAGGTTAATATTGTAAAAAATAATTTATAGTGTAACAAGCTAAAAATGATTATAACAGATAAAAATGTAATTATCAATGGATTTGTGCAACTTTTAAATCATTTTTCAATAGTAAAATTAAAAAATTAGAAATACAAGCATAAAGCGGCTGGTATCTTAAAAAAGAAAAGTCACAAAACAAACTCAAGCGGAAACTGGATTTTCACAAAATTCAATTTCAATGTATAAAATGTTTGTATATATATATCGTTTGGCGAGTGTACAATGAAAGTCTACACGACCCCGTTAATATATATCGCGACAAGGCGGCGTCCCAAGTTCTCTTTTATTTCTCCAATTCGCGAAACGCTTGGTTCTCTCTCTTTCTCTCTTTTTTTTTTTGCGCGAGAGATTAGGTAACAATATCAAAGGCTGCCACGTATGTATATACGTAAGTATATCCTTGTAACTCGTTAAAAATGATAATTTATAATAGCCGATATAAGTATGTATACACATATATACATCTGGTTTGTTGTGGACTGCATTGGCTTTTAAACTGCAAAATTTTCATTGAAATGCGCTTTATCTAAATTTCACGTTCACAATAATATATTGTTTATTTTAGGACTTTAGTTTATAAGAGAGCTAAAGCGTTCGGGCTTTTATTGTACAGAAAAGATTTACTTTACCCAAACATTTTATTGAGGGAGAAAATGTTCTCTAATTATTCATGTTCTACAATTATAAAATATTATATTTCGATACAGAAAATGCTTTTATAATTATTTTATAAGAAACCAATATAATTTACTCGAGACAAACTTGTTTTCTAATAGTTGAACAGATAAATTATTATTTTATTATTACTATTTTCGGAGTAAAAGGGGGTTCTTAATTGAATAAAGAATAAATTTCTTCTTTTTTGGTAATTATTGAAAAACAGGTTGTAGATAAAACGTATATAAAATCTCGCTATCATTAGAGAGAGCTCTTATAATTCCACTATCTAATAAATACGAAAATTACCTGGATGCAAAACATTTTATCCCCCCGACATATTTATGATTATGTAATTTATCGCGTTGAATAACTCAGTATAACTTATATATCATTATCCAATCATCATTTAATACATTAAAGCTTCATCAATATATATCCTAACTAAGCCAACCCTTTTTTTTTATTTTGTCCACAGGCAGCAGAGTAAAGATAAAAGATGAAAAAGAAGCATCATCAATGGCACCAGGCAGTCCACCAACACCACCACACACACCACAAAGTCCATCGCGACAAAACAGCGGCAGTGCTGCTAATCTATCCTCCTCACAATCCTCGCAAACATCAAACGCCGGTTCGCCAAGCGTACAGCAACATCAACAAGCAGCAGCCGCAATCGCAGCGGCAGGTCTGCATCCCAGTCTTGCTGGTTCCCCACTCAATCAGATACTCGTTCAGAATCCAGCGCTCGCTCAGCTGCTACAACAGAATCCAGCCATACTGTCACAGAATCCTCAGTTAGCTCAGTTGCTTCAGCAGAATCTACAGGTGCAAATGGGTAGTGTGCTGTTTCAGGGTGCGAGACGGACTGAGGATGGAGATGAGGCTAGGGTAAGTTTACGATATTTTTATTTTACGAATAATATATGTGTGTGTTTCACTTAATGGATTATGTGTATTTATGAAACTGACAATTATTTGGGTCCTGTTCTACCGGCAAATTTCTTCGAACATACAATACACACACATACATACACTCGTGTACGCGCATTTATTACTTATAGGGTAAAAAATATTTTCGTTTCTTTTATGTACTGCTGTTCGTGATATATTATGTCTCTCGACATGAAAGTAGGTGAATGGTTTGATATACTGACTGCGAGTTATATAGATGAAACTCCACACGCGTGCCCGCACACTTGACACTGGAAATTTAAAATTTCTATGCAAATTCATTTGTATGTACGTATGGCTATGGAAAATCATAAATCAAATAAAATTTCTTTGTGTTACACATATACCTACATATATAATACTCGTATATGCATATACGAATGCAATTAGAAGATCTCAATTACCAGTTTGCTATACAGATATACCTATACACATTGTCATTATCTTACTCTCTCTTTATTATATTGTGTCTTAATATAAAGTAGTAGATCCACTTTTTTTCTTCACCTTTCTTTCATTTTATAATCTATTGATTTTCAAACTATAGAAGAAAAATAAAAAAGACTACTACTCTATACGAGCAGGTATAATTAGCAAGACAGGAGTAAAAAAAAATGACAGATAGCTATTCCCTTCCAAGCAGTTGTAATAAATTATCGAGTGATACTACGTAGTCGTCGTTTTATACTCATTCCAATATGTACTACAAAACGCCCCCCCCCTCCCGCCACCAAAAAACAAAGTCACTACAGTAGTGTCACCAATGAAGAGTAGAAGTAGTAGTAGTAGTAGTTGTTGTAGACGAGAACTACTGCTACTGATAAAACTTGCGGGGCTGCTTAAAACAGCTTTTCTATATAACATTGCTGTATGTACATGCGTGTGTGCATACCTTGATCTAAAATTAACATCGAGTATGGCAAAAAGCTATACACGATAAATTGAAAACGATAAAAGCACATACATATATGAATAAACCTTGAAATGTTAGCAATAAACTATACAGTAAATATTTTTCTCTCTTTATTTTTTATTTTTTCTTCTTTTTTTACCTTTTCGTATAACGTATGATTATATATCAATTGAGATAATTTTCCAAACTGCCCATTGTCACAAAGATTTTCTAATAGAAAAAAAAAGAGACAAGAAGGAGGTAACGAAGATGAGTAGACATGAAGAGATGAAAGAAATCGTTAATTGTTATGGTAATTCAACTCTCTTCTCTTTGGAAATCGATTAAGAACACCGATTGTCTACAACTTGTGTGTATATAGGTATATAAACGTCGCGAACATACGAGGTTACAAGTTCACTTTTCAGTTAATGGCTAGATTGGTACCATCATCCATACTTGCGCGCTTCTTCGCGAAGAGAAGAATGGCTGAAACTCAACGTTGGACTGTGCCAAGCTTACCGATGACTTTAATGAGTGTGGGCGGAGACTTAAATTTTTTTCTTATTCTTTTTTTTTTTTTAGAGGAAGCAACCGCTATATCTCTTTCTCTTTTTTCTTTCTTTATTCACAAATAACGAGTTTATTTCTTATCGGTACAAATTGAGAGCTGGTATTTGTGTTTGTGCGTCAGAAGTATATTGACAGCTGTAATGAATGGTTTGGTTAAAGATTTACGTTATTTCATGGAAGCTTTTTTTCAGAAGATAATTCCTTTTTTTTTAATCTATTTATACGTTATACTTTATGATAATTGAAATTTGTTTGTAATTTTGCAAATTTAATATTTATAATTTATTGATCGGTAAAATTAAAAAAAAAATATCAGATTATACGTTTTGTAAATGTAATAAATCATTGAAATAAAAAAATGGCAACACCTTGTTTCCGCATCGCAAGTCTTCCAAAGCTTTTAAGTCAAAGTAGAGCAAAAAAAGAAAGAAAAAAAAGAATAAGAACACGAAGCGGGCGGTAGGTTACAGACCCTTCTCAAGGAAAAAAAAAGTCAAACCGTAGCATCTCCTCCCCTTAAAAAAAAAAGAAAACAGAGAGAAAGAAAAGTCGCAAGAACAGTAAAAATAAAAGAAATAAAAAGAAGGCACAGAGAGAAAAAGTCTCTTTCGCGAATGACCGGGCCTTACATACATATACACATGAATTCTCTCTTGGTGCGTCCTTCCATTTCGTCTTATTCTCTCTTTAGAGTACATCCCTTACGCGGAGAATTGAAATTATTCCCCCGATTTTTGCCGTGTCGTTTACATTATTTTCGCCTTTGAATATTAATGGGCATATGCTCTTTGGCGTTATGGCATATACACATTTATACAGATACATATATACACAGAGAGAGAAAGAGCAAAAGATAGAGAAGAAGTAACAACGGACTGCTTGCGCGTATATAATACTCGAAGACTCTTAACGTTATTCTATTGTTTGCAAATCAGGCTCTATTGTTTTCTCATATATATACTCTCTATACTCCTCTCCTTAGCTTTTCTCTCTCCTCCTTCTCAGTTTTTTTTTTTTTTTATTATTTTGAGTAAAAGAGAGCCTCCCTCTTCACCTCCAACCTCGATTTAACTTCTTTTCTCATCCCTTCCTATATAATAGATACATTTTTCCCCCAACGACTCATATATGCCTCTCTAACTCATCCACAAATATTTTCACTTGTCGCCCTACAAAAATTTACTTATTCTACTTTTCCATCAAACTCCACCCCTGAAATAGTTTCTTAAAAGAACAAAACACAAAGTCTGTGTATGCTGCGTAAATCAATCAACCACAAGAGAGAAAGAGAAAGAGAATCTTTACCGTCTAAGATTGGCTACACCGTCTAATGAGATAATTTATTTAAGAGTAAAGGGGGTGAGGGTATATAGAAGAGAAAGCAAGTACAAAGCAAGCTCAATTATCGCCCAGTTGCGGCTCCCTAATAAAGAAAGAAAGAAAGAGAGATAGAGAGAGAAACAATCGACCACCAGCCGCCAACTATCAAAGCTTTTCATTTTCCGCAAGCTGCATTTTTTTCTACTTACCACCACCATCACTACTACTACCACCACCTTCTTCTTCTTCTTCATTTTCATCATCTCTTTGACTTTCTAGAAGAGGATGTAAGTAGTAGGGGTACCAGAGAGAGAGGGAGATTGATTTAGTTGGTGCGTATTATATGTGCCTGGAGCCGCTGATTGGAAACGCGCTTTTACGAGGTAGTATAAACCGCGACTCGACGTTTTTGCAAAGACTCTTTTACTCTCCAATGTATATAAAGCCATATGGATTTCATGACGATACATACATACGTACACATACACATATACGTGGATACACAATCGTATTATATTTATACACGTGGTACATTGATCATTTCGATCTTGACGTTTTTTGCTTTACCCTTGGGTATGTGTATGTATAAGTATATATACTAAAGAATCACACGATGTTAAAATATTCAAGAGTACAGATATATCCAGCTCATTTCAGTGGATAGTGTGTAAGAGAACGATTGTTTATTAGATTACAAGAATCTTTTTTTTTACCATAGGTACGCTTATTGAATCTGGAAAATACAAAATAAGAAAAGCTTTACTTTGGGATGTAAGCGCAAAATTTCGAATGAGAAATTTATTAACTGTTGCTGGGATACAGTATATATACACAGTATATAGATTTAACCGCACACAACGAGTTCACCTTTAATTCTTGACTCGCACGGCGTAGGTACTATGAAATTTATGTGGATTGTAAAAGCCAGGCGCTTTTAACGAATTTTAACATTGCTATGTGTATATAGTATATACATGTTCAATTCTTTAGTGTATCTCCCCCTCTACCTATTTCTTTTTTTCTTTTTTGTGCGTATACTTGTAATTACTTCGTTCGTTTTACTTCTTCTGCTCAATTGTTTTCGATGTATATTATTATTTACCAATTACATTAAGTCTTGTTCGAATCGTTTTCAAGATTTATGACATATTGGTATATTATACGTTTATATATGTACAGATTCTTGTTTTCTCGTTTTTTTTTTTTATATATTCGTGATAAATTGGAATTGTTTAAAAAAGCTTTTATTTTTTCTTCCTTGAAAACTCAAATTTCTGAATTTTAAATCATTTGATCACCCGGAAATCAATAATTTTCTCAAATCGATCCTTCCTTCTCACAAAAAAATACTCTTAAGATACACGTGCCGAAGAATCATTACTCAGCCCTTCAATCTTTCTCCTTTTTCGGAATCGATGCGTCCATCAATACTAATTCGTACCTTCATCAAAGCCAAATAAAAAAAAAATAAAGCTAAGAGTAGTTCATCTCGGAATTTCCTGAGTTGACAACAGTGACGATGAAAGGTCCTCGCATCTCCTTGTACACGTATCTTCACAAGAAGTAACAGATCACACGTGAGGGGGACTAAAGCGCCTGTTGCGGAAACAGAGACATCAGGAGCTTTTTTTTTTATTGTAAAACCTCATTCCCTTAATTTGACCAACCAAACGACTATACCGTCTCAACTCTTTGGTTTTTACTGAATCGCGTTAAACAGAGGAGACAGAGAGAAAGAAAGAAAGAAAGGGAGATAGGGCGCCAATGGCAAAAATAACGTAGGATCTTATACAGAATACGCACAGTGAATACGAATAAATATATAATTATAAAAATATATTACGTACATGTATGTGTTTATGTATATTGGTGTGTGTGCGCGTGTGTGTGTGTGTGTTTCGATTCGCCGACGACGGAGACAGAAGGCGCGCCGCCGCGGAACTCTTCCAGGAAATCCTTGTTAACGGCCATTGTAAAGAGAATGAACACGTAAGCGGAAAGTGAATCGGCCAATCGAACCCAGGCCAGAAAGCTTATATATATATTATAAACGGGAGAGAGAAAGAAAGGAGAGAGAAAAAGAGAGAGAAAGAGAGGGGTGGTGGTCTAAGGAAGGAGGAGATGGAGAACGGGAGCGTAAAACGCCAGCACAATTCGCTATTCATCATACATTTTTGTTCGTTATTAGTTTAAAGTAGAGGAGAGAAAAAAAAGCGTCTGTGCGCAAACGCAGTAAAGAAGAGGGGAAGTTAAAGGAAAGGGGGGGGGGGAGAGGGGGGAATATACCCTCAATTAAAGCCGATGTTATATATTCGCCGTTTGTATATATGAAGTAGTGCCGCCACGGAGAGTCTCTCTTTCGAGGCAAAGCTTTTTTTTCTCTTTCTTTCGTTGCAAGTATATAACCAATAACAGTAGTAGTAGTAGTTGTTGTTGTAATAGTGGGGACAATGCTCATATTACCGCGAAAACGTTAATTGATGATCTGGAATATAAGAGCTCTGGACCACCGCACACATACACTCTGTGTGTTTGTGTTTGTTGCTACTTGGCCGCTTTATGGATTGTGAATGTGTCTGTGTATGTATGTATGTGTTGTAGAGAGTTTGCGAGTACTAATTGTATTTGCAAGCCTTGACGTAGCTTTCGTCATTACGTTTTGTCCTGTTTTGCATATAATATGTGTGCGTAGAATTTACTGTGAATATTTCGAGAAAGCTACTTGAAAATTTGAATTTTATGTGTTTGCTAATTTTTAATGCTGCAGTGTGATTAAAATTGTGATTTTTATAAATTTTTGTTGTAAAATTAAAGGTTGAATATAATAATTAAAAAAACATTGTTTTTCTCTTGATATAAAAGTTGATGTTGTAATAATTTTATGAATTCGTATTCGAGTAAACGTCGTTGTCATCGTTGTATAGTGGATTGAATCTCTCAGCTAGGGCTTCAGAAATCGTACAGGATTTGGAATAATTTGAATGTGTCTTCGGTGGGGCTTCCTTTCCTCATTTCTGACACTCCAACAGTGTCTTAAACCTTTACTTTTTACGTCAAAGGGATTGTACTTGATAAGGATTTTTTTTTTGTATTTTAAATGAAAAAAACGTACTTTTTTATAAATTGTAAATTAAAGTTAATTAAAGCTGCAATAAATCAGTATCATTACAAAAATAATAGTGAAAATTGACTATGAGAAAAAAATTTCAAAGTATTCAATTACAATAGACTGTGTTTTTTTTTTTATTTCTATAATCAACGATATATCTTACGTTGCATAAAAGAGCTGAATATTCTAATTGCGTCTGCATTTCGCATATCAGCCAACGCACCGGAAAGTATTTGAATATTCAAAATGCCATTGTTGATTCGTTAAAAGGGGGGGGCTCGACAGAATTATTCCCAAGACAAGGTTACTGATCCGAGAAGTAATTCACGGCTTTTTTGCGAAAAACCGGAAACCGGTCATTGGCTTCTTTTTTACTTGTAATCACTTATAACTTTTGTCAATTGGTATTGCATACGAATTATTTTTTCAATAAATCAGCAAATTTATAATTTTCTTTTTTTTTGTTTAATAATCGATCTACGAATAATAATAAATTTTTCAAAACAAGTATATTTTTTTTTCTTAATAAATCAGAAAAATTATCAATATAAAATAATAACTCTGAACCCATATAGTCAATCAAGTAAATTTTTATAACAGCACAGCTTTCATAATAACCATTAAAATTTAAATTACTGCTCTCACATGTTTTGACAACTCTGCGAAAACTCGATCTCAAAATATATATACAGCAAGCAAAAAAAAAAGAAAAAAAATCCACGACCTCGACGTTCAATTATAATAATTTAAATAAAAGGAAGAAAAAAAAACAGGGAAAGCCCATAAACACTTATCTCCATGCTTACCTCAGCATACATATACATATGCATCGACCTACCACAAATCAAGTTCGAAGTACAAATTTTCAAAGAATCCACCTCCTCCACCTCCTCCTCCTTCTCTTCGCGATCCGGATTAATATCCCGCATAAATACTCATTTTGTCCGCATTAAGTCGTGGAGCTCGCGCTCATAAACATACTTCGTCCGCGCATAAAGTCATACACATACATACATACATACACACACTCGACGAAGAAAACGAGAAGAAGGATATGAGAACGCGAATAAAGGATGTAGTGGAGAACATCCCGATCTCAGCGAAACAAAGAGAAAAGATATAGAGAGAAAAAGAAAAAAGAGGGAGAGGGGGGTTGAAAGAATAAAAGAAAATAAGAGACCAACTCTTTATCTCTTTCTCTCATCGCGACGTAGTCTCTCTTATAGCGGCGCTGATTTTTTGGTCATACCACTCACGTCCCATAGCGCAGTAGCAGTAGCAGCAGCAGCAACAGTAATGCTACCAATCGTCTGAAGCAGGTTTCAATTAAACACTATATACACACATATACACACATACACACATTGGGTCACTTTACGCGTGCGGACATGATGCACGCGAGTATAAAAGGGGGAGAAGTATATAGCCAGGCATTCCAAGCCGTGGATCGCCATAAAATCGCTCCCAGTTCTCTCCCTCTCTCTCTCTTTCTTCTATACTTACTCCTTCTCTCTCTCTCTCTCTTCGATCGTCCTGCTTGGCTTTTTCCCTACTGGCGAACGATTGGATTGACAGATTCCGGGCGTGACGTGTACGCTTCTTCTTCTTCTTCTCTGTCCAGCCGACAGTAAAGTTGCAGTAGTAGCCCCTCCTCCTCCCCCTTTTGATTTTTATGTACACACACATGGATCGTTTATTGCGTTATAGTTACTGTCCTGAGTCGGTATATACCGTGTGTTGTTGCACATGCAGAGATATTACGACCACTTATATATATACATCGTACCTTCGATTTCGTTGATGTCACGCACTACTGTGTAGATGGTATACATATCTAGACTTGTTGACTTCTTTTTTTTTTGGTCTTGACTAAAAATGTGCGCCTGCGTATTTTCGAAGCTTTACGATAGGTAGACAAGCAACCGATCGGAGAATGACTGATGCTTGTAAGGTTCGTCTGGCCCACTGACTTTGAAAAAGTTTTTATTCACCGATTTTGGTATTTTAATTCGTGTGCTGCACTGAATTTAAGATCGATGTCAAAAATTTAACGTGACGAAAATGATTCATACTGGTCGTTGTTGTCGTTGTTTTTTTTTTTTATATACTGTGATTCATTATAGTCAATCGACACTCTTTACTAATAACATTTGTGGTTGGATGTTTAACATTGTTTTTTAATTTTTTTTTTCTTTTTTTAATAATTAAAAATACTTTGATTTTATAGTTTATTTCTGATTGATTGAAATTCAAGTGAATTTAGTTTGCAAATTTACATTTAAATTTACTATAAATGCATGTAAGTGTACGTCTTGGCAAATCGTTAATGTATTTATTTTATTTATTTTTTTTTTTGTTTCTTTTTAGGTACCATCAACAATAGCAAGCCTGACAGCGATAAAAGTGGAGGGAACTGACCCCAAGGTTTCCGGTGAGTTACTATTTCCTTCTTTTAATCGAAAGTTAAATTATAAAGAGAGTTGACAATTACATCGGTAAGATTGAATATAAAAAGGTTATTCAATCGTTCTGATTTATTTACTTCCTTAATACTAGATATAATAATTTTAAAAAAATGATCTCATCAGAAGATTCAATTTTTTAATTATATTTTAACTTGTCAAGTTATTTAAATTTATGAATATAAAAAATAAATTGCTGATTATTCGATAGCCTAATTTGATAATTTGTAAAAATAACTTAACACCATACTTCAAGTTTATTTTGCTAAAAAAATATTACATTTTTAAATTAGCTTCAAAAAAAAATCAACATCTCTGTTCAAAATTCATATTTCTTACTTTTGACGTGTATTTTTCATAGCAATAGACAAGCACGATATATATCCGTTAAATCTCAAACTCACTCAAACACAAAAAAAAAAATTTACTTTTACTCGATATTCAAAGGAATCAGTGACGAACAAGCCATTTAAAAAAAAAATCCAAGTAAACAGCTCCAAATTTACGCGCTTCTAAAATCCAAACGCGTCAAACCTCATGACAGCCTAACTCTTCTTTTTCTCTTTTTTCATTTTTTTTTTTTTTTTTTTTTTTAAAGACATCGTGGCTGTATTACGCGCCATTTGAATTTCAAATTTCCGGCCGAGGCACTACTACTACGAGGGGGAGAGCTTACTCTCTTTCCTACAGCAACTATATATGCTCTGCCTCTACTTTACTCTTGTTGCGGGACATATGCGATATGTAGCCGTGAAAACGATGGGAAACTGAAATTATGCTCGACTACACGCGTCAGCAATGTTATGTTAGAAAAAAAAAAAAAAAAAAAAATATGTATTTCGAAACATGATGTAATTTAGTTCTCGTCTATTTTCTTTTATCTTAGTTATCAATAACCGGTTAATCTTTAATATCATCAGTTTAAATAATCAAGTATTTATTTACCAAGTTTTACAATAATTGTCAACTGCATATTTAATAAACTATATCGATCTAAATATACTCAATATACATAATAAAACTCAGTCCATACTCTGTTATTCTTTGTACAACGCAGTTATAGAATCAAATCAACTATTTTTTTCAATATAAATAAAGTAACAATCCTTATACTTCTTACTCGCACATATGTATGCCTGAACTCTTCAATCCCAGCATTGCGTTCAATATAATAAAATGCCCACTTTACGTCCAACTTGAAGCTTCGTATGTGTGTAGGAGCTCTAGCACGTGCACAAAGCCTCGATATAATCCTCGTCTCTCTTTTTCATTCTCGAATCAAGTCATCATTCCCGGCTTTCAGCGTTTCGTGATACACGATTACGGTAAAGGGTCTCTCTCTCTCTCTCTCTCTCTCTCTCTCTCTCGTCCATAGCAGCTTCCACTTCCCTCTCTATGTTCCCGCTTATATATATACACACTTTATTGGAATATCCGCCCACAGTATTATGGGAATTATCGAGGAAATGGGATGAGTACTTGTTCGCGCGTGTATATTATATATGTATACTCGTGCTTTATATGTTCGTATTTTGAATTTAAAAAAAAAAGGGATGACGATGAGGAAACTAGTGTGACACGTAAATTATAGTTTTTACTTATTGGTAGTTTTTTTATTTAATTTTTGTGAAATTGTGACGCCCTTTTAACGAAAATTTTTTTTTGTACTCACTTGAAATTGGGCAGAGGATAATGTGAAAGTCATGAAAGTATGACAAAAAGAGAGACTGCGGAACAATTCACTAAAAGGCTATATGCAAGATTGAATTGAAAAACAAGAGCAAGGGAATATAAGGGAAGAGATTGGGTTATTCGAATTGAAAAGGATGTAAAAAAACAACGAGAAGCGCCTTTTAATTACGATGAAATTTTGCGATTCATCATTTTTACCAGCTACTAAAGATTCTTTTTGTTATTTTTAAACTGGCAGATGCGAAAATTGATTCTTCTTCCTCGAACGAGGTATAAGAGCTTAAGTGTCGAGGGGGAGTGTGAAGAATCAAGATTTACAGTGATTATTGGAACGAAGGTTTACTTACAAAAAAAATTTTTTTAATGATTTCATGAAGTTTTTATTGGCTTGCAAGAATAAGATTTTAATTTCATTTCTTAATTGACTGAATATCGGTATAGAAAAATTTAAATGTTTAATATTCATTCCTTATTTGCTTACTGCAACAAATATATTTGTAAATACTAAAAAAAAGCAACCTTGTCCATACAAAGTTTTAAAAAAATTTAATTTCCAATCAATAACTATAAATTTAAAATTTAATTTAACCGTAATAAATATAAATCTACCGAATATGCAAATAAAACAAATCCTTCTCTTTTCTGCATACAAAATAATGTTGATACAAACGTATCACCAATAATACCAGCCTTTACCCAGAAATTTAATCAATACAAATATTCAAGAGAAATCTACAGGCCTTTCTGACAATAACATCAGATCGAATAAGAAAAAAAAAAGAAGAAGATTCCAAGTACCAAAAATCACCCAGTTTTAAAGACGAAAAAGCATCGGTATTCAACCAATAAAGCAACTCGTAAAATCGCGTCTACGAGCTGCGTAAAAGCCTTTACCATAAAATAATAAAAAAGACCGATGTTTGTCTCTCAGTAGCAATGAGTACCAAAGAAAAAAAAACGACAGCAAAGAAAGCCATACATATTGGGTGAAGGCAAGTTGGAGGCGCGACGAAAAGAGAAAGAGAGAGAGGAGAAACGCGGAGTGGCTGCCGAGAAGTGGGCACAGTCGCAAGACGAGAAAAGAGGGAGAGATGTTAAAAGAGAGAAGAGCAAGTAGAAGAGATGAAGTAGGAGGAGGAGGAGGAGTAGGGGGAGAGGAAAAGAGCGCGAGAGCGACGGAGGAGCAATCAAAGCTGATTAAGCCCACAACTGGGGAATCTGTGGGGCCAGTGTCTCACGCCAATCTCACCCAATCAGCTGCGACTGCCGCAGTCGCGTAGCAGCAGCAACAGCAAAATATATATAAACTATATCAGAGAATCGCTACTGTTACTATACATATTACCGCAACAGCAGTAGTAGCAGCAGCAGTAGCTTCTACAGTCGCAATATATATACTGAAGCATAAGTTTGCCGCCACCACTGCTGTAGCCATCGCATACTCCGGGAGATTTAAAAAATAGAATGCCTACTGTCAATTGTCCCATAATTTAAATAAATCGAATAAATGGACAAAGTGGCCAATTAGAGTAGTTGCTGGTTGCTGCTTTAACGTATTATTCTCTTTCTTGGCTTACTCTCTCTTTCTCTCTCTCTTCCAGAGTATATATGTATATATGTGTATGTGTGTACGCGCATTACCTTTATGCGCTACTCTCCGCCTCGTTTTTTGCTTTCTTTTATTATTATTTTTTTTCTCTTCTCGTTCTCTTTCTTCCTCTTGCTGTATATGTATATAATATACGTAAGGCTGGCTTGGCTGGCTTGGCCAACCCATCGGCCGTCCTCTTGATTTAAGGAGTTTCGTTACGCGCCACTAGAAGGGCTAATAACCGTTTACGTCGCGTATATATACCACCACCGCCACCATCACCACCACTACTAATTCTGTTGCTGCTACTTCTGCGACTGCTGTTGGGCCTGAGAAATCACGCTTTGCCAGTACGTATATGTATATGCACGCCTTTATTACAGTTCGCGTACTTACTCTCTCTCTCTCTTTCACCCAACCAATTACACCGTGTGTAGCGCGTTTATTTCGCTCTTGACGATGACGATGACGACGACGACGAGTATGGAACTGACGATGGTCTGTCTCTTTTGTCAATTGCTGCGGGATAAACGTCGTCGTTGTCGAACTGTGTTCTTCAATTTTCAAGCACTGTTTTAGCCTTAATCGGTGAAAGGAGAAGAGATAATAGACAATCGTCATGATAATCGTTTTGGTTGTTTCTTCGTAATAGCTTAAAAAGCTTGAATTTTTTTTCGTTGAATGATCTGAGAAGTATCAGCTAAATAAAAGCTGTGAAATTATTATTCACTTTATATAGTTTTTAATGGGATGATCGATTTAAAAAGCTATGTTTACTCCATTAGTTAAGAATAAATTGAAAAAACAAAATTGCACAAGTCTAAAATCATAAAAACAAAAAATAATTGTCTGTTCTTTATAAAACAAACAAAATCAACAAATAAAAGCCAAACGGAAGCTGCGATAAATAACACGTAACGTACATATACGAAAGCAAGATCAAGACGCCCTTGAGTATCAGTTCTCTCTCACATTGCATCTCTTACTCACCAGACTTCATTATTTGTTCCTGCATACAACTCTCAAGACAGTCTCTACCTCACAGGTAGATATAGGAAAAATATTGGTCAGTTTGTGATTTACCGCTCTTGGCAAACTAAAGCTCCGAAGTGGATATATAGTATAAAAGAAAAGAGGTAGAATCGCCAGCGGTGAAATAATAAGAAACTTTAACATTTGGTGAAGAGAGAAACAATATAATTGCAGACAATCTGAAGATACGTGTATTCCTTTTTTTTTTCGTCGCCAGCAATTGCTACCACATCCGGACGAAATTAATTACACAGTATAGTTATACAGCAATGTACAGTATGCGCGCGCAAGCTTCATTGGGACACACCCCTGTGGACTTCTTCCTGTATTTTATGTGGCTGATTTTGGAGGGCAGTACTTCCTGTTGCACAACCCTCCCTTTATCTGTATGGATAAGATGCGAGGATGTTAATTTAAAGGTATACGCTTGCGCAGTAAAATTTGTCGCAGATATTACGGTGTATAGCGAAAATTTGGTCTTACCAGACTTGGATATTACTACTTAATCTACATTTGAGTGTAAAATTGCACTTGATAAATATTGTGTGAACTAAACGATCAATTTATCAAAAATAATTTTTTTTTTTAACATATAAAACGTCAATACATAAATAAAGTAGACTCTTTCTCGTGATCTATAAAATTATTTGAATCAAGGATAAAAATGTAAAAATTACAAGAAACTATTCGAGTTTGAAAAATTGGAAACACCAGTAAATCAATCAAGATAGACCGAAAGGTAGAATATAGGCGGACATATATGTATATGCATTTTGCTTGCAGGTGCGAGCGAGCGAACGAGAGAAACGTGGGCGTGTAGTATACAACAACTCAGGCGACAGACTCGTCACCTACGCGACTTCGACTTGGAATATATAGAAGTAGAGGGGGAGAGAGACTCCTTATGGAGGATCTTGAGAATGGTATATTGTGTTTCGTTGTGGTACCACACAAGAGAAAGAGAGGCAAGGCTACCTGTACACACTGCTTTTGAATTATATTATACAGCATATAGTCACGCGTTCTCTCTGTAACTGGTGTGTATTATATAGGCAGGAGGGAAATCGTTCTCGAATAGAATTTCGCGAAGTGATTTATGCAGAAAACATAATATGCGGACATGGGATGTATTATAAATGCGGATGGAATTTTCGATCTATTTTTTTTTTCTTTTTGTGATCTGATTGATTGTTTTGGGACGATGGAAAAAATTAGTTTGATTTGGTTTAAGGTAATGTTTAGTGAAAGCTTATCTATTTGTATGTTGTACAATACGTACGACGAATAGCGAATTAATTATATTTATAAGCTTGAGTAACTATGTAAATTTTAGAGGATTGTAAACTGCATAATGTGCTTATGAAATTTAATACAATGAAAATCACGAGGTTGAATAAATTTATTATAATTATGAAGATTTTATAAATCAAGACAGAAATTCTTTAAGTGCCAAACAAAAATAATTTATCATTAGTCGTGTATTATTACGATATTTGCTTTAAAAGCTGCATTATTATGCCGAGAAGTAATTATATATACATGGAAATATTTTACTAAATATGCAAGTAATCGCACGTACGAATATACCTCCAGTGTAATCAGACATTAGCTTTTAAAGGAGATAGAAGAAAACAGCAGCTTTGCTAAGACAGTAATAACAAGTTCAAGCGATCCAACCTACTCTACATGCGTTTTACAGAAGGAGCTTGTTAGTACGTCAGATGCAGCTGAATTTATAGCGATCGCAAATCGAAAATTTTAAATCTCCCGCTATATTGATTTTTTTCTTTTCAATGTTAAAAAACGAAGAAGACGAGAGTACCTATTTATACAAAACTAAAGCGAGTCTCTTATACCACCCCTCTGAATTCAAGGGTGGGATATTATGTATAAAATGATGGAAAAAATTTTTAGGGCTAAAAGATATAAGGGAGAGAAAGAGAGAAAGTGATTCGACGCGACTATAGGCGAGATGTGAATTTCACGCTTCATTGGTAACTTTGAAACGGATCACGCGTGAGTAGTAGGAAGGCGCGCGTGTTCGTGTACTTTGGTAAACAATGCCCTTGAAAACTTTTCGATTTAACGAGTATTAGCGTCAGGATAAAGCAGATTTTTTTTTTTTTATTTCAATTCTTTTTTTTTCGTCTCCCCCTTGCGGCTGAGTTAGACTACATTTTTAAATCCGAGACACTATATACACGGATTTTTTTATATTCTGATCTTAAAAAAGCATTATTATTGTTATTATTTTTGATGATTGTTATTTTGTTGCTTTGTAATATTATTTTAATTATTTATCTTCGCATGTTTTTACACGTGCGTGTTTTTATTTTATTATTCAATTAAATGCAGTTTATGTGTTTATAATATAATGCGGTAACAATGCGGAATATATCTTACGATATTGGAACTTTTATATTATTAACATTTTCAAGTACGTGTTTATGATTGGAGAAAAAAAAAGAACGAAATTAAATACAAACATTTAGTTTGGACAATCATATCATTATTAAATTCTTTATGTTTATATAAAAAGAAAAATCATGTTCGAACAAAAGAATATTTAATTTATTTGCATATATAATTTTGACATATCAATTTTTTTTCTTTTTTTTTTTTAAATCGTGACATCTTTCACATCAATTTAAATCACTAAAATGATATTATCAGACATTAGTGTAACTAAGAAAATAAGATGAAAAAAAAGTTTACCAATATAAAACTTCATGATGTTGCAGTGACAAGAGTAAATTAATGATCTCGCAATAATTAAGAACCGAGTATAAGGTATATATACCTATACGAAACAGAGAGA
>JAPYZE010001096.1:0-43600 GCA_030522805.1 Leptomastidea abnormis
ATACAATTTTAGTCTTATGCGTTAATGATAATATCAATAATACTTATTTTAAATATAAACTGCAAATTAACACTTGTTCTATAAAATAAAATATTTTCACTTGAGTTGCCAACTCATAAACTAAATTTTTTCTTTATAAAATAACCATTCCATTAATTTTTATACGTTATTTTTTACGATTTCCAAAATAAAAGCAGTTATTTTTTCTACTTAAATTCAATGTACAGTTTGAAACTAATAGTATTGATAGCCAAGTTTTACCACAATCGTTCCCTTAAAAAAAAAAAGTTTGAATGGCCAAGAGCAGCTGCAGGTCAGTAGGGCAAATTTTTAAAATCCACAAACTCAATTATCTCTCATTTATCGAAGTAATCCACGATATTCGAATACTTGCTAAGTATAGTAATAAATAAGTATATCAATTGGCTTCCAACTGAACAGATCTATAAAAAAATATCTGCCTCGGTCTAATTAAAAGAAAAGCCAAAGTTACGCAATAAAGATAAAGGGGTAAAAGAAAAAAAAAAAAAGTTGGTAAACAGATATCGAAGAAGAAACGACTAAAAGTTTTTTTTATCACCTACACCCAACCTCCTTCTTCTCATCTCTTTCTTTCTATTTACCCTCTATATATCTATCTATCTATCTAAATTCCAGCCCATCCCAACGTTTATCACAAAAGTAATCGAACTTTACGAGACGAAAAACTCACGACACTCAGCTATGATAGTAGGCCAGTCTAATACCGGAAAATCATCGATTTGGCGTACACTTCAAAATACCCTTACTACCATGGCTAAAACGGGCAAACCGGGATATCGTTTGGTACACGAATATCCCTTGAATCCTAAGGCCTTGAATCTTGGCGAATTATACGGGGAGTATAATTTGGCTACTGGAGAATGGGCTGATGGAGTGATATCTGCTATAATGCGAAAAACTTGTGCTGGTAAGAAATTTGGTGTGCGACTATTTGTGTAATCTTATGTGGGTAAAATTTTTTTGGTGATGAAAGCTTGGATTATTTGTGATTATGGTATATTTAAAGTTCAGTTAGTGTAGTGGTTTATTTTTTTTTTACATTACTTATGCATAATTTTTAATTTTTAACTATTTAAAAAAAAAATTTTATTTAGTTATTATAGATGAATAAGAATGTGTGAATGGAATAATATCGTTAATTATCAAAAAATGAATATGAATACAAATATAACGCGTGTGTTTCTTGATTATGCCAGCTATAATCGCATCAGTAATTAGTGAAACTTAATACATATAAAAATAAAAAAATAAAAAAAAAAGAAAATGAAAAATGCGCAGTTGACCTTATCAAATTTTGTATGCGAACAGAACGAGTTGAATGAATTTTGATTAGGTGGCTAAAATATGGTAAAATGCAAATGCTTGAAAGTTATCTTTGTTAACTGCATATTCATACATGAATATACGTGGTGAGAGAGAGCAGTATAAGTGAGAAAGAGAAGGAAAAGCTTGATAGTTAAAATTCCATTCCCCCTTAATACTTACTTTTATCATTTGAAAATCACATCAGCAAATATATTTTTTTTTTATACTCGGCATTTTGACAAACAAAAATATTATATTTTTTAATATTTTAAATGAAAGTAAAAATTATAATATTCCTTTTACTTTAGACGAAAGTCCGGATGAAAAGTGGATTGTATTTGATGGACCAGTTGATGCTGTGTGGATTGAAAATATGAATAGCGTTATGGATGATAACAAGGTATTTAAATTTTTAATTACGTAAAGCTTACAACTGAAATTTATAAAATAATATATTATTTAATCCCTAAAATATTATTAATAATTTTTTTTTGCAAAATTTTTCCTGACTATTACATTTAGATTCTGACGCTTATTAACAACGATAGAATAACTTTACCGGAACAAGTTTCACTTCTTTTTGAAGTTGAAGATCTAGCAGTTGCTTCTCCAGCAACGGTATCACGAGCTGGAATGGTTTATACCGACTATAAAGATATACGCTGGAGACCTTATGTTAATTCTTGGCTTCAAAAATATGAAAATAAACCAGAATTTATAGAAGAGGTAAAATTTTTTTTTATTTTGTTTTATTTACGTCAATTTTTTTTCTTTTATGGAGTATCATTAAATCAAGATCAAAGTTATTATAATTCCAGTCAAAAGGATAATATTTCTTTTTGATTGATGAATAATAATTTTATTCCTAAAGCTTTATATCAGCCGTAGATATTTATTTTAATATAAAAAGGCAAATTGCAAAGAAATTTTGTTTATACTTATTAAATTTAAGTACGAGTTTAGGCTTATTTAATTATACTTTTATAAGTAGCATTAAGAAATGAAAAAATTATTTAATTTTAAAAATATTATTTTTGTACAAAAATGAATGCGCTTGCTTATCCTCTTACTTTTTTTCTTATAAAATCCTTGTTTAATAAATAAATTGAAAATGTTAATCCAGCTTCATTAAATAATAATCTCTCTTTAAAAAAACAAAAATTTATAATTTCATCAAAACATTATTATTTTAAAATATTGACAAAATAAAATAAAAAAAAAATACCATATCTACGTTTTAGATGAACAATCACTTTGATACATATGTCGACAAAGTTATGGATTTCAAAAGGCACAACTGTAATGAAATTGTTCCAGTACCGGAACCTAATGCCGTACAATCGCTTTGCAAACTTCTTGGGGTCCTTGCAACACCACAAAATGGAGTTGAGCTATTAGATGACCGAGATGCTTTTAACACCATATGCAAATTATGGTTTTTGTTTTGGTGAGTAATTATAATTGTCAGTCCCAACTAAATTTTCATATAATTTTACCACATTTAATTGAAGCTTACATACATACACATACATACCCACATACACATTGGTAAGAGAAAACCACATTGATTAAATTTTGAAACGGTAATTATTGTTCATTCAAAATCGGACACTGGTAGTGATGTTCGTCGAAAATTTTCAAACTAATTAAAATCAAGCATTCTCTGCTTTTAAACAAGAGCTACTTTCATATATTCATATAATAATAATTCGAAAATTATTCAAAATATTCTAATCTCACTATATAATCGCGATAAAATAATATCCTTCATATTCAAAACCGCATTTCAATAAAGCACACAAAGCAAATTCATGAAAATACCTTACTACCACCAAATCGACCAACTATACTCAACAATAAAAAGATATACATACACAACTCCGGAAAAACATCGGATACTCGCTCGTTGATTTTTGAATAAGACATATTTTTTGATAACAGTAGGTACATGTATGTATGTTAGTATCTATATGTATGTATGTATGGCGATGATTCAATGAAATTGCCTTTCCTTCCTTCCTTCCTTCCTACCCGAAGACCTGTACGTACATACATACATACACACACGTAGCATGATTTCCACAAATCTCGTAAATCAAACTCTGGTAACCTGGAAATTGACTTGGAATACCGGAGAGCTTTACCCTTATACCTATAGATATCCTCGCTTATATCATATCACACCCGCACGTTGATCCAATATGTGTCCTGCGTAAATCGTACACTAACATACACACACACACAATATATATTCATAGATATGTATACGTATACAGCATGATCTGGTCACTATGCGCATCGGTAGACGAAGAGGGCAGACAAAAAATGGATAATTTTGTAAGAGAGATGGAGGGTGCTTTTCCTCTACGCGACACCGTCTACGAATATTACGTGGACGTGCGACAGCGTTGCTTCGCATCCTGGGAAGAAAAATTGTCGCAGTCTTGGAAGTTCGCCACCGGGTTGGTACCTATATGTATATATACATCTATGTGTTCCCTTCTCTTTCAAACGATCTTGCCAACACTTGCGCCCTTTTCCTTTATACCATCGCTCTCTTTCTCTTTCTCTATACCAATGCTGCTGCCACTTTCTTTCTCCTACCCAAGCTTTAATGAAATTTTTCCAAAGTTTCTCCTTACTCCCTTCCTCTTTCTTTTACTTTTCGTACTCTTTGCCAACTGCGTCCTTCCTATACGAATTCTCACTGATCATGACTATACGAAGACGAGAAAACTCATCGCGATGAGAGAACAATTTTTCACTTTCCTTCTAAAACCCACATCTTGAACTAAAAATAAAATAAAAAAAACGTCTAGCTTTATTTTTTCTCTGTCTCACGCATATAATTACTTAAATCTTAAAATCCTCATGATTGTCATTCGCAGAGTACCATTTTATCAGATAACAGTACCAACTGTAGACACGATACGTTACGACTTTTTGGTAAACGTACTTTTAACACGTGGATTCCCAGTGCTATTGGTTGGACCTGTGGGAACTGGTAAATCTTCAACTGCACAAGCGGTCGTAAATTCTTTGGATCGACTTAAATACAGTTTACTTGTCTTCAATATGTCTGCACAAACGTCTTCACTTAATGTACAGGTATGTCGAATTCTTTTTTTTTTTAAGAACTTTAAGAAGTTTATGGAGTTTGTTTAGTTTGATGCTTTTTGATTGATTTGATTGTAATAGTTCTTTTAAAAATGTTATAATTTTTTTTTTCGATGAAAGTAAAAATAATTATTTAAATTATGGTAGTATTGCTTTTCGGAGTGTATGATAAAATATAGAGAACATTTTAAGATCTTCGTCTTTAATCTCATTAGTATTCTAAGAAAGGCATGTCTGACTTTTACTACCAGGAAGCTATTGAGAGCAAATTGGAGAAACGAACGAAAGGTGTTTTCGTGCCGATTGGTGGTAAAACAATGATCGCCTACATGGATGATTTCAACATGCCCATGAAGGAAACTTATGGCTCTCAACCGCCACTTGAACTTATTCGACAATGGATGGGCTATGGTTTTTGGTATAGATTAATTTTAAGTTATTTTTTAATTTTAAATAATCAACTTTTATTTTAATAAATTGAAATTTAGAAGATTTATATTTTACATTTTTTTTATAAATTAAAAAAATTAATAAATCACGTGATTTATATTATTTTTAACGGTATGCAGTTTCAAAATATTAAAAATAATCTGATTTTATCAATCAATCAAAAGGGTAAAATAATTGTTAGGTACGATCGTGAAAATCAAAC
This sequence comes from Leptomastidea abnormis, assembly GCA_030522805.1. Taxonomy (NCBI): domain Eukaryota; kingdom Metazoa; phylum Arthropoda; class Insecta; order Hymenoptera; family Encyrtidae; genus Leptomastidea; species Leptomastidea abnormis. The sequence goes on from JAPYZE010001096.1 coordinate 5,117, forward strand.
ACAAAAGTTTATTCAAAAGATGCAAGTAATAGCAGCTATGGGACCACCAGGTGGTGGTAGAAACACAATAACAAACAGACTGCTATCTCAGTTTAACGTCATCAATATGACGTTCCCTGCTGAAAAACAAATTCAGCGAATATATGGAACGATGCTGAATCAGCACTTGGTCGATTTTCATGATGAAGTTAAGAGTATGGGTAAGCATTAAATTTTTTTTTGTTCTTTCTCGAGACAAATTTTTATAAAGCTAGTTTTTTGTATTTTATTAAGGTATTAAAAATAAAAAAGGATTTCCATTATATCAGTTTTTCATATGTTGTGTTTTTTTTTTAGGTAATGATATTACTAAATCTACGATAGCAATTTATCAGAATGTAGTTCTTAACATGCTTCCAACACCAATGAAAATGCATTATCTTTTCAATCTACGAGATATATCAAAGGTTTGAACAATAACAATTTTTTTGCTAAATTGTATAAATCACATAAATTATATATAATTAAAAAAATATATGATGTATCATTTTACTCTACTTTTACATTGTAGGTTTTTCAAGGGCTTTTACGTAGTCATAAAGATTATCAATATTCAAAACCAACTTTCCTTCGTTTATGGGTTCATGAAACATTCCGTGTTTTTAACGACAGACTTGTTGATGAACAGTAAGTTTTTAATTATTAAAAAAAAAAGAAAATAATGAAAACGTATATATAAATTGTTGAAAAACGATGATTTTCATTAAAATTCTTCCAATTTTATCTTTGATTTACCGACAACGTTATACGTGCATAACTGGAATTTCATCAATATCGACCATCGTTTATCATTTTCAAAGTTTAAAGTTTGGATAAGGATCACACATTTTTGCTCATACCCTTATAGAAACTTTCTACGAATTTAAAAAAAAAAAGTTTTATTTAAAATAATAAAATATTGTTAGTGCATTAAATAACAAATTTTCATAACAATTTAAAATAAAACAATATGAGAATTTATATTAAATTTTAAAACGGCATCTTACTCTAATAAAATATGACTAATTTAATTAAAAGCATAATTACTCATCTTAAGTGTGTGTTTCTTTGCATTATGAATATATTTTTTCTCATAACAATTATTTAATAAGAATTCCTGAAATTTTTTCCTTTAAAGGGATCGAGAATGGTTTATTTCTGCATTAAACGAACAGCTTGGCCAATCCTTTGATACAACATTCCACAGCCTTTGTCCAGAAAAAAGATGTCCACTGTTTGGTAAGTCGTTTCAGAGCTATAAATTTATTTATTAAAAAAAAACAAGTAAAATAATTTTTTCTTTTCTAAAAAAAATATATACATAATTATTAAATTATTACAAAAAGGAAAAAAAAGGTTAAATAATTATTAAGATCAAAAAAGTATATCTTTAACAACTTCAATTTAATTTAATTAATCGAAAAAATTTCAATTATTCAACAAATTATATTCGTACTCGAAATAATAATGAGCAAACTACTAAAAGATCTGCTTACCAAAGATATCTTAGCGTTTCGCTTTAATAACGCTTCTTGTTCAGTTGCCTCAGGCTTAGAAACACTCCACGTCTAAGATCGCCTTGGCGCAAGCGAGTTTATGCTGATAAATAGTGCACAAACCCATTAATAGCTTGTTATACTCTAAAATTATATACGACTGCGCATATTTAAGATTATCATTTGCATCTTTATTAAAATAAAATATTAATTCACCACGACTAATTCAATTATTTTAAATTTTTTATTATTTTAATGACTACGATTTATGAACGTTTATACCAATGTTTATACATTTAAGTTGAATTTTTTCGTTTTATTTAAATTTGTTAATTAAATGAATTATGCCGTGTTCTTACGGTAGAAGAATATTTTGTTGCGCATTTATTCTATTCAAATTTTTGATTTCTGTTATGCATAAAGTTGAAAAAAAAAATCAAAGAATTTTAACAACGATCAACGAAAAGCGACAACTTTTTTTTCCTATATAAAGTCTTTTTGACACTTATTAAGCATGTTTCGACTAAAGATCGTGCAATGACTTAGACATCATCGAACGGTAAGAATCGAACCCACGACTTGTAGATTCCTAATCTTCACGCTCTAATGTCAGCCATTCCAAGCTTCTTGTAACTGAATTAATTTTATCATATACAAATGATGTCTTCATAAGCACAATTGGTTGTACTACTTTTGTTACATAATTTACAATTAATTTAGAACTGCTATCTTTACATTATCTAAAGCTAAAGTCATAATCTTTACCATAGCTTTTTAGTTAAGTTTAAAGTAGAAAAAGAATATAACTTCTTTTTACTGAAAACTCCTGTTAAAGTTTCTCTTAAGCTTGATGACGTTAATCGCAGTGAAAATAGTTACTTTTTCACTTACCTTATCTACTTCATTTTTTGTAAAAATGAAAAAATTTTTAATCGCGATTAACAAAAATGTTATTTTTTTAAAAAGATAATAACCAGTATGCATCCTATTTATATAGTCATTAAAATTATCATTTTTTTATAAAGCTAAATTTTTTAACAAAATTGATAAAAAATAAAAATATTAATATAAAAACATTCAAAAAATACAAATTCATTATTATACCTAATACGTAGCTTTCGCATCAACCTTTCTTATCCTTCTAGTGTCAAGCTTCAGTTATTCTCGCTACCCGCACCTTCGTTTTCGTACATTACTCGCAGAATCGTTGTCTTAATTACATGTACCACGACTGCCCCATCATTCTGCTTTTACCACCTTTCTACCATACACTCCCGCTATTGTGGTCCCTGTGTATCTACAACAGACCGCATCTTCCTCATACCTAAACATTTCAACAAATATTTTTATACATTTATTGTGTACAGTTAAATTTAAAACAAAGTTTGTTTTTTTTTAATACCCGAACAGATAATACATGTGTTCTAAATACTATCAAATAGTAAAAAAAAAAGATTAAAAGCTTTCAAAGCTCGTGTCAACTCAATGTTGTTGAAGCTTGTAATAGAAATAGGATGTTGAGCTTACACGTAACATCTAGGTATACTACACGAAAGATCAACAACAAACATTTACTCTGATATTTTGGTATTAAAAAAAAAAAGAAAAAAAGTTAATTGAAATTCACGCGTGTATACTTAAAGTTTATCTTATTTTTTTGGGGAAAGAATATAAATTTTTAATATAAATTTTAGTAATTATGATGTTTATTTAGATTCAAAAGAATATAATTCAATGCATTTGTCATAATAATTTAAAAATAAAACTTTTAATATTACAAGTTTTAAGTAATTTAAGTAATTATAAGATTAAAATAATAAGTAAATTTAAAAAAAAAAACTTAATAGATCCAGCAAATAATATTTTAATCTCAATCAATATTTTGACTAATCTACTTTTCACCTCTACAACTTTTATAAGCTCCTTAAGCATTCAAGCTTACACAAACCGTTTTATCCAACCAAACAGTTCTTTAAAAAAAAATCATCACTACCACCATTACCACCATCATCTCCAACACTTCAATTCTTGTAGGAAACTTTATGAACGCATGGAACATCTATGAGGATTTGAAAAACGTAGCTGCAGTACGTAGTTACGCTGAAACCCAGATGGACGAGTACAACGCGACGGCTAATGTGGTCCGGCTTGACCTCATACTTTTCCGCGATGCTGTCGAGCACATATGCCGCATCGTGCGTGTAATATCAGAGGTACGACATACAGTTTAGACGATCGTGTATGTGTGTGTGTGTGTGAGTGAGAAAGAAAGAAAGAGAGTTGGATGTATTATAAAAGTAAAATGCTCGTGTAGGTATTGTACGAAAGAGAGAGGGAAAAGAAAATGAGACGTGACTCAACTCCCTCGTTTTCCGCACCTGGAAAGCTGCTTTTTCTTGCTAATGCTTGGGGCTGCTGTTGCTGTTGTTGCTGCTACTGCTGCTACTGCTGCCACACAGTCCCTTTCCCTTAACCTACACCCTCCTTTACCTTCTTTGCCTTGAAAAATTTTTTTTTTCATTTTTCTTTTTTTCCTTTGCTAATTTCGGCATCATTTTAATTTCAACAAGAGCCAGAAGGTAAAAAAGGGTACTATAGGTGTAGGGGGTAGGTATAGCAAGAGATGGCTTTAGCTTGTATTCCTTCTTTCTTTTCCTCATACTACTATTACAACTACTACTCAACACACTCGCACGGACAAAGCATTTTGTATCCTGGCGTTTCCGCATTATTAGCTTTTTTTCGTTTTAAAGTTTTCATATAACTGTTTTATACGTAAAAGAGAGAGAGAGAGAGAGAGAGAGAGAGAGAGAGAGAACCTTGTACTTCAAGATTCACTTGATTTTAGCTAAAGATTTTTTAATTAAAAACTTTTTAACGCGTTATTAACATTTTAATATTATACAAGTGTAGCCCTTGATATGTTTTTTTTTAATTTCTTTTTTCATTTTATTTTTCCACAAATTTATTTATGAAGTTATTATAAAACATTAAAATATACATATATAAGCGAATTGATCCAATTATTTGTAAATTTAAGTTATTTATTTATAATGAGAGGCTAATAGGTGTAGCTGGAATTAAGCAGCACTTGATATTCTCAAACAACGGCACAGTGAAATTTTCAAATATTGCTTTTCTTCTCTTATTAATACGTCAAGTATATATACTTGCTTAAACGTTAATATAACAAGTATTGCATTTTTCAAGTTAATTTAACATGTTTCTGTTAAGAAAAATTTGAAGCAAAAATTTTATCCTTCATTAAATTTTCATTTTCATTTTAACAAAAATTAATAACTGTTCTATAACAAAATTACAGAAAAAAAAAACATAATCATACTATAATACATAATAAAATTTAAAAATCAAATTAATAAATAATTATAATTATTAATTATTATCCAACAGCCACGTGGTAACATGTTACTAGTTGGTATCGGTGGTAGCGGACGTCAATCATTATCCAGATTAGCAGCTTACATGTGCGAACTAGTAACATTTCAAATTGAAGTATCCAAACAGTATCGCGTACCAGAATTTCGTGAAGATTTAAAAAGTCTTTACTTCCTTGCTGGCGTCGATAGCAAACCCTCGAGTTTTCTTTTCAACGACACTCAAATCGTGGACGAACAATTTCTCGAAATCATCAATAACATACTAAGTACAGGAGAAATTGCAAGCTTGTTTAAATCCGATGAACTTGAAGAAGTGAGTTGATACATACATACATACATACACACGTATTATTACAAACTTGTTTTTCCGGGTATACTTAATGGTTTTCTTGATTCTCAGAGTAAAGAGGAGGAAGGGAATACAATAGATAGAGAAGCTTACTACTATATAATGGGAGGGGTAAAAACGGGGGTTGGCTGAGCTTAAACTTCGTCTGTTCTTCTCTTATACTCTCGTACTACCGCGAGATGAAAGCTATTATCGATTGGTATATATACAGTCGATAGAGTGTTGTTTGTGTGCTCGTGTTGGCTTCCGACGCGCTTTAACCGGCTGTTTACTAATCGGATGTGTCTTATTTCTCTTAATGGACGGATGGGATGGAGGGTAGTTTTGGGTTATTGAACAGAGCCCCACACAGCCTCTATTCTATACGATTAATAGCCTTTGAGAATGTACTATATGAGTCTAATCTTATTGTTGGGTATGTAAGAGATAATGTAAGGGTGCTGTGATGATAAATAAATCTTGTATCCCGGAAATTTGGATAACTTTGAGATATAATTTTTCAAAAAATTATTATTGTAAGTAAATCGTTACATTTTTTGACTGATTTGAAGTTACGAAAATTGAATCAATCGCATGATATGAAAGTATATAGCCTTACTTGAATAAAGTAAATTGTAATAAAAATGTATCTAGTATAGAATAAATAAAAATAAAGCTATACATGTCGCTGATTTATTGCAGATAAAAGGGAAACTAGCAAAGGATGCAAGTAAAGCTGGTATTAGTCCAACGAGCGAAGCGATCTATAACTTTCTGATCCAACGCGTTAGATCGAATCTGCATGTGGTATTGTGTTTAAGCCCCATAGGCGAGGCATTTAGAAACAGATTGCGACAATATCCGGCATTGATCAACTGCACCACTATCGATTGGTTTCACGAGTGGCCAAGAGAAGCGCTTCTTGAAGTTGGTAACAAGTTTCTCATGAATCTTGATTTTACACTTACTATTACTGGAGATATAAGGACAGGGGTAAGTTATGATGTTTGTGCAAACTTAATATTAATTGTTGTATGTTTGTAAAATGAGGTAGTTTTGTTATACTTTATGTATTATTTTTGAAGTTTTTATCTTTTCTTGAATTATTTTTGTTATGGTCGTAATAATTTACTTTTTGTATAAAGTTGATTTTAATGAATAAATTTAATTTATTTAACTAAAATTTTACAAATTAATAATTATATAATAATAAATTATTTTTTTCTAAAAAAATTTGAACTAAAACCATTTGTGTCTCAAGCTATTTTGTCAAAAGCAAATTTATAAATGTGTGTATTAACTCCTTGGGGTAACTCCCGTTTATAATAAAATAAAATAAAATAAAATAAAATTAACGTATATAATTAAAATAAATTGTCTTCCTCTCTTAAATCATATGATATCAAAATTTTCGCTAAAGATTAATAAGAGAATTTATAGCGTGCTCTACATTAAATTAACGATTTCAAACTCTGTAAACAAGTGAACAATTGTCAAATTAATTGAAAGATTTGTTTAATAAAATAGAAGCTTGATATTACTTTTATTATTATAATTATTAATAAAATATTTAATTTAATGTCAAGCCAATATTATTATAAATTATATTATCCGTTATAAAATAGATAAATTTAATATAAATTAATTTTTGTAATTAAAAAAAAAAAGAAATTAATTTTTTTATAAAAGGAGGAAAATGAAGAAAAGCCGATGCTACAGCAAGATGAAATGCGTAATGCCATTGCTTCGACCTTTTCTTTGATTCACGACAGCGTCTCCCAATTTTCTCGGCGAATGTCCGTCGAGATGAAACGTTACAACTACGTGACGCCTACAAATTTTCTCGAGCTGGTTGCCGGATATAAACAGTACAATTTGTCACACGAATTTTATCCATTTATCACACGAGAGCTAGCCTTTTTTATTAATTAGAAATCCGATTTCAAAGTTCAGTCTCGTTTCTAATTTTTCTTAATGAATTTCGTTTCGATGGTAAATGCATCTTTTAGTCTTTTTTTTTGTTTTCGTTCAATTAAAACGAAATTTTTTTTCTTCAGTCTTATTAGTATACCAAACACTGTCCTGCTCATCTACAAACAAATAAATCAAACTAGTAATTATTCATTCAATTTTTTTTCTTTATTTTTATTAAAAAATTTTCAATTATTATAATATCAGTTTGAAAAAAAACTTTAAATTTTATTTCTTATCAAAAACAATCTAACAATCAAATCAATACACATCCATAAATTTACCATTCTAATAAATCTCAAAGCTAACATCTTCTCTAACATCCCTAAAAACATATGTTTCAACCCAGAATGTTAGGATCGAAGAGAGATGAATTGTCCGAACAGGAAAGCAAGCTACGTAACGGCCTGTTCAAGCTCGACGACACGAAGGAAAAGGTGAACGAGATGGCGATCGAGTTGGTTGGTACTCAGCAACAGGTACAACGATCGACCATAGAATGCGAGGAGTTTCTCGTGAGTCTTGTAAGTCAGAGAAGAGACGCGGACGACGCACAGAAGCTCGTTACAGCAAGATCGGCTAGAATTGCCGAAGAGTCAAAAGTCTGTAAGAAACTCGAAGAGGTTGCTCGCGCTGATCTGGCTAGTGTTGAACCTGCTCTTGTTGAAGCTATGGGGGTATGCTTATTTTATTGTTTCTTCTTTTTTTAGATTTTTATTTGTATATTTTTCGATGAATTAAATAATTTAGACTAAAGTTGTGTGGCGAATTATTTCTATGATTGCGTAACTTGCTGAGATTATGGCACTTTTTTTTCTTTTTCTTCATGGGTTAAATTGTAGTTTTTAATTTTACGTCAATTGTAATTTTTTTTTTCAAAGTTATTGGTAGTAAATTTACAAAAGAGTATTATATCAATTGTCAAGCATATCGATAATATCAATTTTTAATATTTGAATTTATAATCCTAAGTGTTAAGGCCAAAAATGGTTAAATCGTCAGAAATTTGGTTTTGTGACCCACAAGTCGTGGGTTCGATTCCCGACTTCTATTAACTGATATGCGTTCTATAGAACGTCAAAAAGATTTTACAATTAATATACAGAAATCGGAAGTGTCTATGTCATTTGAAGCGTTTATAATTACTTGTATTTGTCGCGACGCTATCTAGATTTAATATGTTGAAACTATATACTTGGCTTAACAATATAAATTAAATTAATTTTTGTTTATTTAAATAATTTCTTCAACTGTTATTTTTTTACCATTATTTATTATTTTTATTTTAGGCATTAGATGCATTGAATAAAAAAGACATAGGAGAAATGAAATCATTTACACGTCCTCCAGCTAAAGTTGAAATGGTACTAAAAGCTGTAATGATATTAAAAACTTCGGAACCAACCTGGGAAGAAGCGAAACGTCAATTAGGAGACGTTAACTTTTTGACTTCGGTAAGAATTTAAAAATGTTTTAAATAATGGCTAATAATTTTATTGAATTTTTATCGTACGTGTTATATAATCAATACTTTGAAAAAAGGAAATAAAAAAATGAATAAATTATCTTTTAATTAAAATGCAATATTAATCAAAAATAAATATTTTTTTTAATAGCTTAGAGATTTTGAAAAAGATCGCATATCCGACAAAACATTACGAACGATTTCCAAATACATAGCGAATCCTGATTTTGATCCGGAAAAAGTTGGAGTTGTATCAAAAGCAGCAAAATCTCTTTGTATGTGGGTTATTGCAATGGAACAATACGGAAAACTTTACAAGTAATATTAATTTCATTAATTTATTTTTAATTCGATGCAAATTTTTAATTTAATTACTATTATTGATTTTTCAAGTTCAAAATAATTGAAGTATATTGGAAAACTGTCTAATTAACTTATTTTATATTTTACATTTTAATTGCAAATTCTTTTTAAAAGTGAAATAATTTTACAATAATTTTTTTATGACTTCCAGAAATTACTAATCGAGCAATCATTTTTACTTAATAAAAAAAATTTCATTTACATTAATCAAAATTATTTTTTTGTTTGTTAAATAAACATAATTCACACACCAGCAATTAAACATTAAACTAAGAAAATTTACAACTATAATAATACCACGAAAACATTTGTCGCCCACAGAATTGTAGCTCCTAAGCGAGCAAAGCTAAATGCTGCTCTGGCATCGTTGCACGAAAAGGAAGCTGCTTTGGCCGAGGCGTTTGCACAATTGCAAAAGTTGCGCAACGAGTTGCAACGTCTGCAGCAGCTCTACGACGCGAAGATGAAGGAAAAACAAGACTTAATTAACCTGGTGGGTACTTACTTCCTTTCAACCCTCCTTTCCCCTTATACCCTTACCCACCTCTCTTTTCCTTTACTCCAAGCTTTCTCTACCCTTACTCATTCGCGTCTTTTATTTTCCTTCTCTTTTTTTTTTCATACCGCTCCTTTTTTTTCATTCACCTCTACTCTCACTTTTCCTTTTACATTTTTTATTTTATTTTTTTTTCTTTTTCTTCTTCCTCAACCCTTCCATACACTTTCTTTCAATGCCTCTACGGAAGCTGCACAAATCTACTTACAGCAGCACTCGATCATTCACAAACTCAACGCAAGAACTTCTCAATTACTTTTCCACACAATTATTTCTAATAGCCATTTGTCAATCCACAAAATAACCTTATAATTCACCCCCTTTTTTTTATCATCATACCATTTATAATTTAAAAACTTCACAGATATTTTATTTCCCAAAAATGTCACTAAATTTAAACTTTCATATAATTTAAATATTTCAGAAAATTATACAATTTAATTTGATCACAATCAAATTAAAAATTTTATTTTAAAAAGTTGTAACAAGCCACTGTAATATTATAACTGCGCCTTGAGACCTCAAAATCAAATTAATTTCACGGTATCATTTTACATATAGCGATATCTACAACTTACATAACTTTGTAACACCATCTGCACAAGCAGCGAAATAATTTAAATGCAGAATATACGTAGTTGAAACTGTAACCTTCTATTCTCTTCTACAACTTAATCGAAAACTTTGTCACTTTTCGATACCATTCTGAAACCGGAAAAAATCTAAAAAAAAAAAAACAGTTGTACTACGTGACAAAAATAAAAATAAAAAAAAGTCCAGTTTTATCGATTATTATTTTTTGTCACTCTTACAACAGTAAAAGAAGAAAAATAAAATAACTAACTCGAAGCTTGCATTCAATCAAAGCATAGAAAAAGAACGAAAGAATAAAAAAACGAAAAATAGAGTATGAAGCATCCGTAAAGATTTATGCGTCGATAAAATGAAATTCCAATATTTTCTCATTCCTCTCACACTAACCGTCTCTCTCTTTTTCTCTCTATATGTGACACACACATACACACACGCAGGAGGAGTTATTGAAATTGAAGTTAGAGCGAGCAGCAATGTTAGTGGAAGGACTCTCAGGCGAACGGGTCAGATGGGAGAACAGCGTACGAGAACTGAACGGCATGTTCGATTCGCTGCCGGGCGATTGCCTGATTGCCACTGCCTTCGTCTCCTACCTGGGTCCTTTTGTTTCTAATTACAGGGATGAGCTTGTTCGCATCTGGACTACCGAGGTAACGCTTTTACAAAGGCTTTCAAATATCTATATATGTCTATGTATATACTTTCCAACTTGATAGAATCGCTTTCTACACCCATACACTCTCCTCCTCCTCCTACTTTTATCTCTATTTCCTTTATACCAGCTATATATACATATATATCTCTTTCAATTTGAAACGATCTCTTTGACGACTCTCTTTCTCTATTTTCTCTTTTACTCGTCTACCAACTATCTTTTACACTTATTTATTAACTTTTGCTCGTTCCTTTCTTGAAAATTCATTTGGCACCCATACCCGCAACGAGAGACACTTTTTAAATTATTTATTTTTCTCACCTCTGTCCTTTTTTCGTATTTTCATCACGTTTATGCTGAAATGCTCGAAGGGACAAATTTTATTTTAACTTAAAAAAAAAAACTGGCTTATAAATTTAATGTTCGTGATACCAAAAAAATTTTCTTTTTTTTTCGACTTTTTCATAGTACATTATTTTATTTTTTATTTTTGAAACTTTTTTATTTCTATTATTTCTTATGATTAAGTACAAAAACTTGTCCTATAAAATGATAAATTTAACGATAAGTAGTCAAAGTGACAAAAAAAAGTACAAGTATCTTTAAAAAATACTTTTTTATACACTTCAACTTCATGACTATTCTTTCATTAATTTGCATCAAAATAAAAAATAAAAAAATCCAAAAGCAAATCGACCAACTAAAAAAAAAATCGAAATTAAAAAGTATCTCCTCCTTTGACTTTCCCCTCAATCTATCCAAAGCTACAAATCTCACACTTTTTCATTTCCATGCTAATTTTTTTTTTTTATTTTATCACACTCTATATATCGCACTCCAAAAGCATATAGTGTCATAACGTTATCGAAGCGTATAGGAGGGTAAAAATATCCATAGTGAAATCGATACTGTATCGATACCCGTCCAGACTACTTTACGCCAAACTCTAGACTGGACAAAGTTTTTCTTTTAGACCCAAGCACACCAACAAAGTTTATATCTGTGTATACATAGGTATACGTTTTCTCGCATATATCGGTAACCCATTCCTCCTCTACTTCCTTAGAACTCGTGAAACGTCTTTTACCCTTTCTCTTAAGAGAAAGCTCTTTGCAAGCTCCTCCTTTTCACTCCTTCCAATAGCCCCTTCCTTCAATTTCCGTCTTGTATACACTATCGTCGGTTATACCGAGTCGTCGCGTGTACAGGTACTCAGAAAAGGGATTCCAAGTTCGTCAAGTATCGACGTGAAGGAATTCTTGAGCGATCCAACCTCTATTCGTGAATGGAACATTCAAGGCTTACCTTCTGATGACTTTAGTACTGAAAATGGTATAATTATTACGAGAGGCACGAGATGGCCATTGGTTATTGATCCTCAAGGTCAAGCTGTTAAATGGATTAGAAATATGGAGGCGAAAAATGTAAGCTTAAAGCTTTTTTATTAATTTTTTATGAAATAAAATCATATTTTTTTTTTTTTATTGATTTCAAAAAATATGAAAATTCAAAGCAAGCAAGTAAATTTTAATTTATATTATGTCTTTACTATGCACTCTATCTTTTCTTAAAATTAAACTTTGTAATCTCATTAATGTACAATAAACTTACAAGATACATAATAATAATAATGATAATAGTAATAATGTTAAATGAAGATAGGACAACTTAATATAGTGCAAGTATAGATGTATGTGTGTGTGTGTGTGTGTGTGTGTGTGTTGGTGTACTTCTTGTTTGCGTTAATGTCATAACTCAATATGTCGTGTACCAGTCATGTTCAATTATAATCCAATTTCCTGTGAAACTTACAGTCACTAAGGATTATCGACTTCGGCCAACCAGATTTCACGAGAATTCTTGAACAAGCAATTCAATTTGGAAAGCCAGTCCTGCTTCAAAATGTGGGTGAAACTCTAGAGCCCGTGATGGATTCAATACTCCAGAAAGCTTTTATTAAAACAGGTTCTTTGATTTTTTTATTTTTATCACACACATATGTACCTTCAAATACGTACGTACGTACATATACATATCTACTTTTAACTCAACGTTGCAAAAGAAAAATTTTTCATTCTTTTTTTTGTTTCTTATCAACAAACGTTTTAATAATAACTATTTTCATTATTATTATTTTTTAGTTGTTAAGAGAAAAAAAAGAATGAAAAAAAAAAAATTGAAGAAAAATAAAAAGATCGTATAAAAACGACCGAAAACGATAAAACGAAGTTAAATGCGCAAGCCAGAACGAACGAACGCAAGCTCGTCGGAAATAAAGTGCTTTTAAAGCTGGCAAAAGAAAAGATGATTTACGTGCGATATTAAAAAAAAGCTGACTGGCACTATCTTTTTTTTTCTCCCTCTCTTTTTTCTATGTTCAATTAAAACAAAAATTCAAACGATCTCAAAAATTTATCGAAACATATACCATTGAATTATACATAATTTTAAAAAAAACATTCGAATTTTATTTTTTTTTATAATTGATTCAAAAGCTTGCGATATAAATGAATGACGTGAATAAAAAGAGATAGAGAGAGACAGAGAGCTTTCATACATATTATTAATCAAAAGTAAAAGTTTGAAAGCACATAGAAGCTCAGACAGAGTATAAAAGCCGATCTTAAATCACGTTACTACAGGCAATCAGTTGATGATTAAATTCAACGACAAAATGATCACGTTCAACGATAAGTTCCGGCTGTTCGTCACAACGAAGCTTCCAAATCCCCATTACGCCCCGGAAATATCGACTAAGACCACATTGTGCAACTTCGCGATCAAGGAGCAAGGTATACATATACATACACGTATATTAAAGCTGTGCTAGCTTCTCAAGATTTATCCTTCTCCCTCCTCCTTCCTAACATCTCGACGTCAAGTCCTTTAATAGTTGATGGCCTCGTTGGCTTCTTCTTCTTCTTCTTCTTCTTCTTCTTCTTCGTTCATCTTATACTTGTGTATACCACATAGCTCTTACGTATATATAGTATATCTTGGGTGTCGAGACTCAACTTCTGGCATTTATTCCCCTTTTCTCTCTCTCTCTTTCACACAGGTCTTGAAGCTCAACTACTTGGGATCGTCGTAAGGAAAGAAAAGCCTCAACTTGAGGAACAAAAGGACAATCTGGTACTGAGCATAGCAAGCGGAAAACGCACCTTGAAAGAACTCGAGGATAAAATTCTCTAGTATGTTTATTTTTTCCTCTTACTGCTGCTACTGCCTACTTTTTCTTTCTTTCTTTTTTTTTAAACTCTTCTAGGTACCTTTCTCTTCTTCTCGCGACGATTTAAGCCCACCTATATTCCTTTTGTACTCCTTTCATTTTCGTTCTTACACACACTTTCTTTTTTTTTTTTTTTTATTGTTGTACATATATATACATACACATAGCTGTACAGCCATACGAAACTCGAAGAAAGACTATCTTTATTTACATATCCCTCCTCTCTCTCTCTTCCATAACCCCCCTCACCCTTAGTTCTTGAGATTTATTTTTTTACTCTTTGCGCATTCCTTTCTCCCTTTTGTCAGCCGTGAAAAAAAAAAGGAATTAAAACGAAAAAACAACAAAAAAAAAAGTAGAAGCTCACTTGCTGGTCTTTCTTCTACAACTCTCGCAGAGAAAGAGAGAGAAAGAGAGAAAGAGAGAAAGCTCGGTGCTTCCTCATTTGCACATTTTACTCGTATTTTCCAGAGGTAGACACGAGCTCGCGCGAGCGCAGGTTCACGGTACTATAGCTGCTGTCCTCTCCGTATATACCTCATACCCTTCCACCCCCCTATTCCTCCCCTATTCTCTCGCCAGTACAATTGCAAAAGTCGTACACACAGTAGTAGTAGTATCCCCCCCCTCCCCCAACCATCTGCGTCCAACCCATTCTCTTTCTCTCTCTCTCTCTTTTCTGAAAACCTTGGTGAAATAATGCATGGCATTTATTTCAGTTTGTTGAGCGTGTCGTCTGGCTCGTTGCTCGATGACTTGGACTTGCTTACTACTTTACAAACTTCAAAAACAACGGCCATTGCGGTACAAGAGTCTTTAATCGTTGCTGAGGAAACTGAAAAGGAAATTGATAGCGCGAGAGAAGGATATAGGCCTTGCTCTAAAAGAGCTGCTTTATTGTTTTTTGTTTTAAATGACATGAGTCTTATCGATCCTATGTATCAATTTTCGCTTGATGCTTATATATCGTTGTTTAATGTTTCTATTGATAAGAGTCCGAAGAGTCATGATTTGGAAGAGAGAATTGAAGCGCTTAATAAGTATCATAGTTATGCTTTGTACAGGTAATGTGGATTTCTTTTATTTTAATTTTTATTTTTATTTATGATTTAATGAAATTTTTTTATGTGGTGTCAGAGGAATTTTATTTAGATTGGTATTAGGGTGTTAGATTGTAAAGCTGTGATATTGGCGTTGTATGTACATACGCGTTAAATACTGATAATAGATTTTTTTTTTTAAATTCAGTTTGAATTTATTTGTAGAATTGATGTTACCAACTGTTGACCCTTGTAACAAAAAAAAAAGTTCACTTTTAATCTTTTAAAAGTACCATTTTTTTATTTTTTATTCTGTTTTAGATACTCTCTTGTTTGACATACAAAAACCCATACAAATAAAGGATTTGATTATTTTCTTCCTTGTTTAAAATATTTACAGTAGTTGTTATCCGTTTCGACAATCATTATCTGACAATCCAATTTCAAAAAGCTTAAACATTGAAAGCACAGTTCTTTGGTTTTCATCATCGGTTTTTGTCATCAAACTACCAATTAGCAATGTTTTTACTAAAAATCAGTTGTTCGCTTTGCAATTAACACACTGTCTTCACATGTAATAATGACTGATAAAATGGTCTTATTTGTTATTTTAATTATCAAAATATATAAACCTCATTCAATAAAAAATATATGCAAACTTTTTAATTTTCAAAGCATTTACGCTTTCATAAAAATCTAACGATTTTACAGATAAAATAATATTTTTCAACATTATTACAGAAACACGTGCCGAGGATTATTCGAAGAGCATAAGCTATTGTTCTCCTTCCACATGTGCATTAAAATTTTGGAATCCCAAGACAAAATCGTCCACACTGAATATTCGTTCCTACTGAGTGGCGGTATTGTTCTTGATAGAGACAGTCAACCTGAGAAACCAGTCACTTGGCTGCCAGACGAAGCTTGGGATAACATAAGTGAACTCGAGAAAATTAGTGGCTTCCATGGCCTCGTTGCGTCATTTGAACAATCGCCTCGTGATTGGCGAGCTTGGTAATACTAATATCTTTCTCTTCGATTTAATCATATGACTATTTAATAATCCAAAATTACCAAAATTCCAATTTTATTTTTCAATGTGAAATATTAAGGACAAACTAATTAACACGTCCAACCAATGATCTACTTATTCCTCGAAATTAATTAAAATTTACGTGTAATACCTACAGAAAGAGAAAGCTTAATTACTCAAATCCACAGTCACATTTTCTCGATTTTCATTCATATTAAAAAAAAAAAAAAAAGAATCAAACAATTAAATACAAAAAAAAGTCAAAGCATCACAGTCAATTCACGTCAATCGACACCATACCGCCCGTATTTCATTGTTCGAACACCGATTTTTTAATATCCACTGTAATTTTTAAGCGACAGAGAAAAAAATAGAGTGTGAGAGAGTGAGTAGGAGGAGGAGGTGCGAATAGCTCGCTCTTCATAAACAAACGCCAGAGCAGCTGGTACACAGACTGAAAAAGGGATGGGAAGGGTAAGGGAAGGGGGAGGGGGATGAGGATCGTGTTCTTTCGAAAAGCGGGCGCGATAATTGGAAAATCCGGATACGCGAATGCCACGGCGATAAAGCTTGCATACAGAAAATGAAGGGATGGGGTGGGTGAAAGGGTGGAGTTTGTCTGTCGGTCCGAAAATAACGAGATACGTGGCTGAACATTGAAAGAGAAAGAGAGTGAGAGAGAGAGAGAGAGAGTCTCGTTAATTTGACCCTCATTGCATTTGCACGCACACACACATAAACAAACACACACACAATCGATGTGTAATGACAACGTGAAATGTTTATACGTAAAGTACGTTACGCTCTTGTATTACCTAGGTACGTATCGAATGAGCCGGAAAATGAAACACTAGTTGGCGAATGGGAAGAACATTGCGATGAATTTGGTAGAATGTTAATGGTCAGATGCTGCCGACCTGATCGTATGACGGCTTGTCTACGAGCTTTCGTAGCTAATAATCTTGGTCGTACTTTTGTCGAGCCACCCGTACTCGATGTACGCGCTGTGCTTGACGATTCGACTGAACACACGCCTCTTATATTTGTACTTTCACCTGGAGTTGATCCAACTGCTGCTCTTATACAACTTGCTGATAGTCTTGATATGGGTCATAGATTTATGTCATTATCACTTGGACAAGGACAGGCACCTATTGCTACAAGGTTTTTATTTATTGATTGATTTTTACTTTTTTTTAATAGTTTTTATCATTTTTAATTGAGCTTTTCTTTTGTAATTAAATTTTCTTTTTTCTACTTGGATAATAATTATTATTTCATTGCAGAATGATTGATGTTGGATCTAAAGATGGATCTTGGGTATTTCTCGCCAACTGTCACTTGTCATTGAGTTGGATGCCAAAGTTAGACAAGATTGTAGAGACTTTACAGAATAGCAAGACTGTTCATCCAGAATTCAGGTAAGTTATATAATAGTACAAAAATCAATATATTTTATTTTGATAAATTAAAAATTAAATGGTATTTTCGTTAAAATATAAATTTTCAAAATAATACAATTACGCGAAACATATCAGTATCAATCCTGTATTTCCATAAACTTTTTTTATAGATTTAGTCCTCTAAGCTCCCCTATAACTCGTTACCTGTAATACAAACCTATCTCCCTTGATTATTTTTATTATTTTTTCTTTTTAATAAACAAAATTTTTAGTTATTTTAGTAAACAGATCGATAATTTTACTCGGTTTTGATAGGCGATTTCGAAATAATCGTCTTAAATCGCATATGTGGTATGTGAAGCGTTATAATTGACTGAAGCATCCAGCCAAAAACCACAGTATTGATTTGAAGCTTTGAGAGCAATTATCCACTTAATCCAGTAAAGCTCTATCGCTAGAAGTGAAGTTTTAAATAAAAATTTCAGGTATCAAAAAACGAAAATTTAAATTTCTTTTTTTTATTTTTTTTTTTTTTTAAATTTACATTGAATTTTTTTAGATTGGTTCTTGGCTGTGAAATTAAAAGCTTTCAAATCTATATTAAAGATCAGAGTGATGAAAATAAAAATTTGTTCTTTTAATTTTTATTAAAAAATATTTTTTTTTACTTTTTAAATAATACAGTATACAATTTTTAAACGCTTCTTTAAATACCAGACAATAAAATATTCCACCTACAAAAAAAAGTCAAGCTAATTATCAACCCAGTAATTATACTCAATTATAACTGTCAATAATAAAAATAAAGCTATAAAAGCTTAGGGGTAAAGAAAAAGACCAACAATAAAAATTTAAAAGCCAGGCTTGTTATTAAGGGGGGAAGGGGGAGAGAGAAAGAGCTTTGTCAAAAGTTGTAGGGAGAGGAATAAGGCAAGAGAAAGAGAACAGCCTGCGGATAGAGAAGAAGAAGAAGAAGAAGAAGAAGAATGAGAATGAGGAGGAAGGGAGGGACGAGATTTGTAAAATAAATGAAATGTGCTGGTGCTTGCACGCGTTCTGTGCATGACATTTGAAAATGCGGGAAAATATGTATATGTGTGTGTGTGTGTGTGTGTGTGTGTGTGTGTGTGTGCTTGCACCCACGCGCGCAACCTCACCCGGATGGTCTAAAGTTATACTTTGCAAACGTAATGGCTTTACCCACAACGCTTGCTACTGTAAGAGTAGAGTATATCTGTTAGGAGTCAACAATGTTCGTTGATGCTGCTCTTACAAGTTAGCTCGACCCATTTTGAGAATAACAAGAGTGGAGGATTTCATATTTTTTCTTTTTTTAACGGATGATAGAATATTGCGTATAGTACTTTTAAATGCAAGTCTTAAAAGTGCGTGAAATAATAACTACACAAAATTGTATCACTTGATGAATAAAAAAAAAATATAGATAGAATGTGCTCGTACTTGTAAAAAAAAAAAATACTCTTGTAAATATCTCGTTATTTTTATTGATTTCCTTGCGTACGTGACGTTTTTTTTTTATGTTGAAAATTCATTTGCGCTTTTTCGATAAATTTTCAGCTAAAAAAAATGACGTATCGTACTTAGTACTTTTTGTAGAAAAGTAGTGAACTTTTATCTTTCTTTCTTTTTTTTTTTTATTAGCAAAAAATCCATATTTATAATTTAAGTCTACAAAAGGTGTGAAAAGTTATATACCAAAAGACCTGGTTCGAAGTGCCAATAAAAAATAAACTTTTAGCATACATTTCTCTTCCTATACTATTATGCGTAAATCGTCGATTTTTTTCTTCTTCTCCATATTTATTCATAAGTTCTATTCGAAGAAAAAGCATTTTTCCAATAAGAAAAAAAAATTCCATCCTCTTTTCTCTAGCGTCTTTGCGACATTTGACAGATATCTTTTTCTCTCTTTCAAGAAAAAACATAAAAAGAAAAGAAAAAAACGAAAGAAATATTTAATAAAGTATTTTCTTGCTTTTCACTCTCTTTCTCGGCTCACACAGATTATGGCTGAGCTCAAGTCCAACACCCCAGTTTCCCATATCGATTCTTCAAGCCGGAATAAAGATGACGACTGAGCCTCCAAAAGGACTGAAAGCCAACATGAAACGTCTCTACGGATTGATAAGCGAGCATCGATTCGACATTTGCAACTCAAAATCGAAATATAAAAAACTCTTGTTCGCACTAGTCTTTTTCCATGCTGTGCTTCTTGAAAGAAAAAAGTTTCAACAGCTTGGTTGGAATGTCGTCTACAGTTTTAACGATTCCGATTTTGAGGTGATGACTTATCTTGATATCTTAGACTTTTTTTAAATTTTAAAAAATCCTCAATTTTTATTTCGAATATTAATTGACTATTAAATAATATTAATTTCCTATAACATCTAACAAAAATATAATTGCATAAATTATTATGCCAGCAAGAAGTAAAACTCCTTCATCAAAGATCAATAACCCAAGCTAGATTCCTACATAATACGTATGTATGTACGTCTCCGTACATATACGTATAAATTCTGTATCTGTCAGGTGTCGGAGAACTTACTACAAGTGTACTTGGACGAATACACGGATACTCCGTGGGACGCATTGAAGTACTTGATAGCGGGTATCTGCTACGGTGGCCACGTGACCGACGATTGGGATCGTCGACTACTCATGGCCTACGTTGACGACTACATGAACGACACCCTATTGAACGTGCCGCAGTATCGGCTCTCAAGCCTACCCACTTATTATGTGCCCAGAGATGGTTCACTTGAGACGTACCGAGACTTCGTCAATACCCTACCTATGACTGACAGACCTGAAGCCTTTGGACAGCATCCCAATGCTGATATAACGTCTCTTATCATAGAAGCTCGTATGACCTTTGAGACTCTACTTGGTATACAGGGACATGCTGGTAAGGTTGAGGAAGCTTCTGGTGCTGAAGATAAGGTATTTATAAGAAAATTTCGTTTTTTTTTCCTTTCCTTTTTTTTTTTTAATTTTTACTTGATGATGTAATTTTTTATAAGTTTAATTTATTGGTATTATATAAAATATGCGGTAGGAAAATTTAAAATCGATAGTGGAATCGTAATGGCAAATTTATAATTCTCATTCTGTATTTATTTAAAATGATTAAGACAATCTTTGAACAGATGGATTTCAAATATAATTACTTTTAATTACTGCTTTCTAAAAAAAGACTTAAAACAAATATTTTAAAACATTTAAAAAAAATTCCATATTTTAATTTTTTTTTACTTACCTATATGCTGAGAAGAAACAGCTGAGCCATACATTCAAAATGCTTATATTAATTATAAATATTTGACACTCACGTTTTTATAGGTACGCAATTCTTAATTCTGTGCAATTAAGAATTTGTCTTATAATTACAATTATAAAGAATAAACACAATATAATCTGCTTTTTCTTAAAATAAATTTAAAAAAGCAATTAAGTATAACGAACTAAATTATACTTTTAATTAAAGAATAAACAGTTGCTTATAGTAATATTAAGCTTTTTTTTTAATATTTCTGAAAATAAATGTAAGTCAATGCTGTATTTGAGCAAAAGCTTTTATTTATGAATTCATCAGGAAATTCAAATGAATATTCTTAATTGCTTATTATGAGAAAACTCCATTTAAAATATCACAGCATAATATTTACAGCAGACCTTGTTATACCGTGAGAATTCATAATGAAAACGTTAACTACCATATTTTTGTATTGCAAATGCAATTTAAAACAATGATGTTTTTCATTAAAATTCAAGAATAACAACTAACTATTGATTCAATATTTATCGTCAATTACAATACTGTAATTATTGGAAAAATCATTCTTTATTTTTTATAGATGTAAATTGATTATACTCCTATTAAATTCTGAGAGAAATTTTAAATTTCTTTGTTTTTTTTTTTTATCAAAACTTTATCATTGAAAAAATTTTTATTTTTTGTGAAATGCAAGCTGAATTAAGGCTCGCTTAAAGTACTGTATAGTATTTGTCACGTACACTTTTATCGTTCTGTGTAAAATACTTGAAGAACAATGTGTTTGGTGTGAAACAACTGATATTGAATGATACAGTAGAGTAGTAACACGTAGAGTATATAAATCGATAGCGTTGGAATTATTGTTTTTTTTTTTTTTAATTTCAATTATAATTCTCATTTCAATTGGTTATTCGACACAAAACCATGTGTATTTATGTCGTAAGATGAAAGTCATGTCATAAATTAAATGATTTAATGATTTTGAGTACCAGAAATAGGAGCTATTTTGAACACCTCTGGTATTTGAGTCAAGTGGTCTGATATTGAATAACTAAAAAAAATTATAATTTAATAAATTATAATTTATTTCATTAATTACCACCAAGCGCGTAAAATAAAATTAAAGAAATTTTTTCAAAGTAACTTCACTTTATAATATTTAAAATATTGATCTAAAAATAGTTGTGAATAATCATTATAAATATTCAAATAATACTAAATTATACTTTTGAAAGAATAATTTCCTAAAAAACGAGAATAACTATCTCAAAATGAAACTGTTCATAAAATTTATTTCATTACTTAAAACAACTTTTCAAAAAATAACATTTAAATTTGTATTTCTTTTTTTTTTATATTTTCCATTGACTTATAAACTTGTGCCGTGTGCATTCAAAAAATGAACTTTTATTTTTTATAATTGCAGTTGCTCTATTTCAGCGACTACACAAAAGTTAAAAGATGCTTTTACAGATAATGCTTTTTCGCGCTTTTACTCTGAGCCATTAACCTTGATTGCGTTAACTTTAAGCTTTCAAAAAAAAAAAGCTATTTTGAAATAAAAACTAAAATATACGCTTTTGCATCTAATACTCTGTGTACAATTATCTTGTATGAAATAAAATTCTATACACTGTTATTCAATTCAAAATTATAAAGTTATAAAATTTACTTATTCGTGAATAATCTAAAAATATTTTAAATCTGTTATATATTCTTCATACATAACAAATGTGTTAAAGCAATTTTTAATGCAAGGTCTTTTATAAAGTTTATAAAAATTTTTACTAATGTATTGATAATATTAAATGTTGATATTTTTATAAGCGAGATCTGCAATGGCTTAGTTAGTTAAGCGTCGACTTCGTAATCCATAGGTCATGGGTTCGATTTCTAAGTTTATCGTACTAAGCTATTGAACCTTAGCCTAATGTACATTTATTAATGGGTCAAAAAGGCTTAAAAATTAAATTAACAAGTTAAATGACCATCTTCTTACCAGGTCTTAATTTTTTTATACGTACAAACAATTTTTTTTACAACTTCGACTTATTTTTTAAAATTATTTCAAAGTCACGAATCAACCATTGAAAAAAAATAAATAAATAAAATAAAGTATAAATAACCACATAATAATTTAACGACCATTTATCGTTAACAACAGGTAATCCAAATGGCCCAAGACATAATCTCAAAGCTACCACGACTAATAGACTACGAGCGTACGGAACGCGCAATGGGTCCCCAAAAAGGTCCACTAGACGTAGTCCTTCTACAAGAAATATCTCGCTACAACGAACTCCTATCCGCGACCCGTCAAAGTCTCGAAGATCTATGCCGAGCAGTACAGGGCCTAGTAGTAATGTCAGCGGAACTGGAAGAGACCTACGCTTGCGTACAGGAAGGCCGAGTACCCACCACCTGGTCGAAAGCTTACGCCTCAATGAAACCTTTGGGTTCCTGGACTCGCGATCTCACTCTACGACTCGAGCATTTTGCCGGCTGGGCCGAAAGCGGACAGCCACCCTCGACCTTCTGGCTTGCCGCCTTCACCTTCCCAACGGGCTTTCTAACCGCCCTTCTACAACAGGCGGCACGACGCTCCGGCGTCTCCATCGACTCGCTCTCTTGGGAATTTCGCGTCTTCAAGTCCGACGAGAGGCTTCCCTCTGGACCACCCGAGGCACGTATAACTCCTTTACTACTACTGGCTTTTGGTCTTACTCTCTCTCTCTCTCTCTCTCTCTCTCTCTCTCTCTATCTTCTAGTCTTGTTGTCGTCGTCGTCATTACGGTTATTAGAACGGCTAATGCGCGGTTTACACGTGATTGTAATAATTACGACCTACTGTGTCACTCTTGCAAAATTTTAGTTATGATGTGCTTACTGAGAACGTGACACAGTGTTGATTATGACGTATTGTTTATTGGGTTGGAATTTTTATTTGTAATATTATGAAAATTACATATATTGTATTTTACATTTATTTTATATTCTGTACTAGTAATATTTTTTAATTTTTATAAACGCTAATTTTTTCAACTTTTCAAAATTTTTACTAGTAATATAGAACAGAATAAAAAATTTCAAAGCCTACAAACTATATCACAAACATTTAGCCATAAAAAAGACACACTCGCATAAAAATAATAAAAAAAAATAAAAATAAGAAACGTAATTGAAATTTTTGTAGGACGGCGTTTACATAAGATCCATGTTTCTGGAAGGAGCAGGATGGGATGGAAAACACGGTACTCTAGTTGATCCAGACCCTATGCAACTAGTCTGTAATATGCCGGTTATCCATTTCAAGCCAACCGAGCAAACTGGAAAACGAACAAAAGGTATGTATCTATATATTTATATATGTCACATGTACATTTATGTAAGATAATTCCTCTCTCGCAAACATTTACAAAACTCGGTAGTCGAAGCCAAAAATAATTTTTAAATTATCAATTGAATAACATAACAACAAATTGTATATGTTACGCAATATAATATCTATTCTGTTAAAAAGAAGAAACGATAATAACTCAGTTGAGAGAGAGAGAGAGAGAGAGAGAGAGAGAGAGAGAGAGAGAGAGAGAGAGAGAGAGAGAGAGAGAGAGAGAGAGAGAGAGAGAGAGAGAGGGATAGAGTTACTACTATCCACAACGAGCTGGAGACCAAGGTAGACCCGCCTACGTTGTTACGGTTGATTTAAATGCTGGCGCAGAAAGCGCTGCTTTCTGGACCAAACGTGGTACGGCTTTACTTTTAAGTCTTGCTACGTAATTTACAATGCTCTTAGTGTATTGTTATTTCTTAAGTGCTCAGCCCCCACCCCCCCCCTCTTTTTACCCTTGCTTTCTCTATTTTCTTTTTTTTATTTTTCCTATTCAATCTCAATATCATGTTGCATATGCTTCTTCTCTTACAAAATATAAGAATAACAAATTTTCATGAAATAGTCGAATCCTTTAAGCATATAATAGAATAGTATCAAGATGGCAAGTTTTAATTTTTTAAAGATAATTTTACATAAATTAATTGTAGATTTTAATAATTTGAAAAATACAAATAAAATAAAAATACTTAATAATAAACTCCTTGTAAAAAGTAAGTATGACTATTTATTCCTTTTTTTTTTATGCAATACAAAAGTATCGTTAAAACTACATTTTAATTTTTAATAAGTAATTAATTATGATTTGATATTAAATAACTTCAGTTAGACAACTTTTATATTTTATTACTGAAAGCTTATAATTTACTTCATTGGTGTCAATCCCTACTATAAACTGAATAAAAAAAAACCATAACATTTCGCACTTAAAATAACAAGTTTAAATGCAGTCACAAAAATAATTTTTTTTTCTCAATTACGCCGCTGTTGCGTTGTTGAACCACTTGATCCATATCTTTGATTGTATATTTGCATCAAATGTTGCACTCTTGGTCCTTCTTGCTGTATTATCTGTGATCTTCGTTGTTGTTGTTGCAGTTGTTGTTGTTGCTGTTGTTGTAATTGTTGTTGATATATATTTACTGGAGCATATCCTGGCATTTTATGTTTTCCAACGTCGTACCCGTTATTGTTACCTAAAATATTTCAAATTAAAATTCTTTATTTATTATTTAATTTTCATCGTAAATAACGATTATATTGCATAGCAGTAATAAAAAGAGATACGCTAAGAATTGTAGTTTAATGGGAATACACTCTTTTTTAATGAGTAACTCCTTGTAAAAAATAAAAAAATACCTCTTTGTGCAGCTGTTTGAAAGAAACATATGGTTGAAACCAATAAAAAGAGAAAGATAAACTTAGACATCATGTATTTTATGTATGACAAAATTTTGTAATAAACGTTATTTTCTTTTAAACGATTATTTTTATATAAAAAATTATCAGTCTGTTATCGATATTTCCAAGTCCAAAGATATGACAAAGATATTTAAATAAATTTCAGATGTACAAACGGAAAAGAAAAATCTAAAGTCACTAATAAAATTTATAAGATTGAAATTTATTGTAATACATCAAACGAAAATAAATTACTTGTATATCTAAATATTTTTTTAATATACTTACAAGCATTCAATTTAAAAAAAGTTATAAAACAGGCACGTTAAGAAGACGAAAAATTAAAAAGTAATAAAATTCAAATTTATGTATTAGGTACAATTTGAAAATTTACTTGTATGATATCTACGAACAAAGAAACAGATTCTTTTATTCTTTAAATGATAATACGAAATACTGTTATCTTATAAAATAAGCAAAAGCAAATTTATTTTAAAATTTAAATTATAAGTTTCTTTGTTACTATTAGATAATACTTACAAACCTTTTTCTTGCTTAATTATTTAAAAATATAAGCAAACAAAAAAAAATTCAATCAAAAGATCACATCTATATTCATTATTTCGTTTCTTCTACTTGCATTTTCTTAAAAAAATTTTATAAGAATCTTGTTGTAGCATAATTACATACAGAGACGATTAAAATTATTTCATATCAAGGTATATAAAAACTATTGAACAAAAACCTACGAAATTTGAAAATAATAATTTTTTCTTTATTAAAAATTTTTAATTTTACATAAGTTATAATAAAATTTTATAATATAAATCGTACATCATAGGTAAAATTGGTAATAATAATGTTATTACGTAATCAATATTATGTGTACTACAATAATGATGTATAATTTTACAAATCTTGAAAAGTCAGGTCATTTAAGTTTACAAAAGTTCTAAATAGTTTTCATTATATATATTGGTATACTTATAATCTATGTTAAACAATAAGAGAGGCACTGCCTCTTTTCTTACTTGATATTCTGCATAAATCTTCAATTTTAATGTAAATATTTATTTATAGTATAGTAGTCGCTTGATAAAAATTTACAATATGTTGTGTAATTCCGATTAATCATTTCTAGCGTACATTAAATATAAATTTTTTATTGGCTCAATATTTAATTTTACAAAAACTTTCTTTTTTGATAATTCCTGTTTGGTAATAGATTTTTCAAAAAATTAATTTTTCGTGTATTTTTCATTTTAATATTAATTAATAGTAGAATGATCGAGAGTTACAATATAAATGATTTATAACTAATAAACAGGAAGGCAATTATACATATGCGCTTTTACACGTCTGTATATAAAGGCGTTTTAATAATTTTTTTTTATTGTTCAACACTTTTTTTATTATATTTTTTATTAACTTACCTATTTATTAACCAATATCTTAAAAAATATTCGAAATGTTAGAAATATTTTAATCCATCAATTAAAGTAACGATATCAAAGAAAATATAAATGTATAAATAAATTGGATAATGTGAGTTATATATTTCTTATTATTTTATTAACTTGGTAAACTTATAAAATATTGGCACATAATATAATCTTACTAACATTTATTGCTGTAAATTTTTTGTTTAGAAGAATTTTTTAAATTATGGTACGAAAATATAAAAAAATTTAAATAATTTCTGTTATTTTATACAGTAGGATACAATTTTTTATTCGAAATTAAATATTTTTCTCTTTTAAAAGAATCTTGCAATATAATTCTTGTGTGCTAATTTTACCCTTGAATTTCTCTTGTAAATTCAATGTGAATTTATTCATGTGTATGTATGTGTACGCCTGCATAAATATGTGTGTATATATAAATTTAATTTGAAATTGAAACCAAACATTTTCATAACGTTATAAAATACAATTTTTTACTTATAATATAAGTTAATATAATTATTTATTTAAGTTCTTATTTTGTATTTTCTAATTTTTTTTCTATATATTTCTTCTCCAGATGTACTTCTGTTTTTTTAAACTAAAAACACGCTAATTGCATTTACTATATTAATCATTCTTCACTTTTTATTTTTTCCTTTTTTGAAATTAATGATTTTTGCAATTTTACTGTAGAAAATATATAATATTAAAAAAAATACAAAATTAAAAACGCACGAGTTTGTTATTTTATCATATCTAATAAATTAAAAACGCAACAGTAAAAACAAAGCTAACAATATAATATCTAGTTTCGCTCAATTTAGCTGTTAATGAATATGAAGAACTTGCAGCTGGACTCGAAGTAGTAACTGTCATCAATTCCGTGGCAGCTTTCATTTTCTCAAGCCAATCGGTTTTAACAGATGCGATATCCTCTTTTGCTTGTGCAAACCTATTTTTGATGTAAATGCCATAAGTTACCCAAGAAGGATCACCTGGAGCTGGTTTATTTGTAATTATGTCATCAAGAGCATCTTCAATTGTCGAATTAACGCGATCCTTAAAATTCAGCCAGTCTTGTTCTATTATTGCCATTAATCTTGGTTGTATTTTTTGAATTTTCAGATTTACGAAACTATTTTTCAAGTCAGCCAAGGATTTACTTAATGATTTTTTGATATTTTCTGACTTTGGATCACTACCAGGCACTGAATTTTGAATTTCATCAGATAATTGATCGATAGTGTCATTTAATTGTTTTTCATCAACTGTCGTATCATCTTCTGCAGCGTACAATGTATAATCTGGCTCTAATAGTTGTTTAGTTGTGTAACCAGCTATTTTATTTTTGAAATTAGCAACGGAATCTTTAATATTTTGCTTGTAAGCAAGCCAATCAGTTATAGGACTATCGATTGTTGGTTTCTTTGTCTTAATGACAGACACTAGATCAGTAATCGATTTATTCAAATTTTCCTTGAACGCAACAGCATCAAAAGGTAAAGGTGGTGGAACTCCCGGAGCTGCTTTTAGACGTAATGGACCGGTACTTGCTACTCTTGGATAAAGATAGGCATATTTCTTTTTCATATTTGCAAAAGTATTGTTAAGCTTCGATCTAAATACAGCCCAATCTTCTGGTGTACTTCCTGGTGGTGGTTTGTTAGCATTAATTTCAGCAATAATTTCTGCTATTGTTTTATTAACATTACTCTCGTCATCAACTGCGGTTGAATTATCAACATCGGTTGAGTTATCGACAGAAATTGTGCTATCATCATTAATAACTTCCGGAATATCATCTTTTTCTACTATCGTATAATCAGCTTTGGGATGGAGGTCTGCAAATTGATTGGCAAATTGCGAAAATGTTGCATTTATTTCATTTTCAAAAGTCACCCAGTCTGCTGTTGTACTTCCTGGCGCTGGCTTGTTCGCTACTACTGAATAGATAACATTAGTCAATGTCTTATTTAATTTATCTTTGAATTCAACCCAGTCAAAAGTGGGACCACTGACAACGTCATCTATTTTTTCAAACGGTGTCATATCTTTCGGGTGTAGATCTTTGAATTTTGTTTTTAAATCGGCTAACGAGTCATTGATTTTCTGTCTAAAGTCAATCCAGGCTGATGGAAGACTACCAGGTAAAGGTTTGGTGGTATTGATTGCATTAATTACATCCGTAATTGTTGCGTTTATACTATTTTTAACGTCAAGCCAATTGATTGGAGGTATCGCAGCACCTTTTTGCAAATTTGCATAAACTGGTTCCGTGTCTTTAACCTTTATAACCTTGAACTTTTTCTTAATGTCTATTAACGAACTGTTAATTTTCTTTTGGTATGCCAACCAATCTTCTGGAGGACTACCAGGTGCTGGTTTGTATGCACTGATAGAATCTAAGATATCTCCAACTGTTTTGTCAACATCGTTTTTGACGCTTGCCCAGTCAAAAACACCAGGTATAGCATTCAAATCACCATCTAATTTGAGATCGGTAACTTTTTTCGGATAAAGTCCGGCAAATTTATTTTTTATACCCGACAATGAATCGTTTATTTTCTTTCTGAATGCAAACCAAGCAGCAGGTGTACTACCTGGTAATGGTTTACTAGCGTTTATGTTACCGATAACATCCATGATCGTTGAATTAATGTCATTTCTTATTGCAAACCAGTCAATGACAGGTACATCACCGATTTCTTTCACATTTATAGTAACTGGTTCAGCACTTTTAACCACAGTAGGATGAATCACTTTAAATTTATTTTTTACATCCAGTATCGAATCGTTGATCTTCTTCTTAAATGCAAACCAATCTCCAGGAGGACTGAAAGGACCTGGTTTGTTTGCATATATAGTATCCAGAATATCACCAACTGCACTGTTCACGTCATTCTTAACTTTCATCCAGTCAAAACCATCTGCTGCAGCTGTTAAATTTCTCTTCAAACTAACATTCGTCACCACTTTCGGATGAAGTACAGCAAATTTATTTTCCAAATCTTTAAACGTATTGTTAATGTCTTGTTTAAAACTGTACCAATCAGCAGGTAAACTTCCAGGTGGTGGTTTTTTCGCTATGATATTTGAAACAATATCGAGAATTGTCTTATTCACTTCGTTCTTGAAGCTGAGCCAATCTTCAACTGGTACTTCTGATTCTGATAACGTAAGCACCGGTATGGGAGATTTCCAAGCGGTAAGAGTAACTTCGGGAATATCTTCGCAAGATATCATTGGATTATCTGCTCCTACCGATCGCATAACTTTAGCTTGTACTTCGACAATACCATCTGACGTATCGCAAATAAGACGGGCAAGCGACGTTTTTCTAAGTTCTTTTAATTGATCTGCAAAAATTAATTACAAAACAAATGGATTAACATAAATTATAATAATTTGAATATTCAATTTTTATTGACTTTACGATATCAATTGAAAGTAATTGATTATATAAACTAAAATAGTTGTTTTCTTAGTTTCACGTCATAAACATGACGAATCAAAATAATTACGTCATCAGTGACAAATGTACGAGAGACTAAGAAAATTGATATTGTTAATAAAAGTTAAAAACTTACCATCAGAAAACGATCCAGGTTGATCAGCGAACTCATACCAAAACTTATCGCCTTGCTGCAATCTTTGAAACTGATTAGCAATCAAACAGGTAAAAGTAGGACCAAGCAAGCCATCACCTTTCGGTATCTCAGCCAAAGCTCCAGTATACAAATCAACATCATCCACATTGTCATAAAGTTTCGAAATAGAATCAAGAGCTTCTGCATCCATGTCGTCTTTTAAATCATCGAACTTTAATGGCTTTGCAAAGCCACAATATTCTTTCCATTTCGTATAACCTGGCAGTCCGTGATCTCTACCACGTTGTATATTCAAGGACACAAGATCGAGACCACAGGGTACTGTCTTGTTTCCCAAGGGATCTTCAAAGAGGTGTGCGGTCAGTTGTGAAGTGACGTGGGTTGACGTCTTTTGAATTGTGTTTGACACCGCAGATGTTATCGAACTTTCCACCCCACCTGCAAAGTGTGTATAAGCCGTAAGATTGAAGAAAAAAAATATATATACCATTTCAGTCTCGAGACAACTCCATACAATCAAACGTATATATATATGTAGTATATAGAAACCGAAGCAATCATTTCTACCAAATCAATTTTTCTTTATACATTTTTCGTTTTCTAACATCTAAATTCTATTTTCAAAAACTAATATAGCACTTGTCATTTTCAGTGTCTACTTTAACATTTTACAAAAATATTAAACAACTTTTTTTTTATTATTTTCTAACTTAAAAAATATTTATTAAATAAATCCTAACAAGAATATAAATAACAATAATAATAAAAAGAAATTTACCTTCGGCATACAAGCTGTAAGGATTAAAGAGCATCTTATGCAGTTGAACGTAAGAAGAAGTGCCCTGATCCTTATCCGTGACCTTCATAAGTCCAGGTAAAAGAGTATGAGCAAAGCGGAATGCAGCTGCTGCAAAATGATTCGCGATAGCAGGATCAACATCACTAGCGTTTTTAATTCTAAATCCATCAGCAAGAGGTTTAAGGTCATATTTTTCCATCTCAGCTTCACCAAGGACTATCGGTAGGAACTCGTTATAAGTGATGTGTTGAAGTTGAGCACCGACTATGCGTCTTGACTCTTGATAAACCGTCTCATCGTCCCATTGAGGATTCAGCTGACTGAGCTTATCCGCCAGGAGATTATGCTGGCGAGCCCAGAGCAGGTGCATAGTTGTAAGGTGGAGATTCTCGTTCGCTCTTGCGTCACCCGAAGCGAAACAGTATCGACCGCGTGCTAACTCTAGCTCCCTGTTGCAACCGTCCAAGGGGTTGGTGCTTGGTGGCAAGAGTAGACGATTGTCTGGCGTTACCTGCATACGCAGTTTACCTCCTTCGAAGTTACGTAGATCTTCTGCTGTTACTATGTCCGAGCCGTAGACCATCGAGCCATCGATAAAAGATGTTACCTAGACGTTAGGTTACTAATTGAGTCGCTAATTTTTTTACACTTTTTTACCTCAAATTTTTAAAGTTAAAAATATTTTCATTTTTGGCAAACAATTTTTATTCGTAAAAAAAAAATTAAAAAAAGAAAATTTTTTAAAATTTAATAAATTTTTTTTTTAACATAAAATAAAGATTTGCTCAAAAATCAAGTATACACCATCAAAAGCACTGAAAAATATATTGCGAGACAATAAGCTACCGGGCAGTGAGCTTGCATTATTATTTCAAAGAAATATAACGAAAAGTTGGCAGACCGTACAAAGACGACAAAATCAAGAACACACGCCAAAAGCAGAAAACGGAAAAGAAGTTTTAGTATAAAGGTGAAACTTATACCTGATTGAGCTGCTGTCTTGGACCGATTTTACACTGTGGAGCTGGTGCTGATCTGACGAATTCGAGGCACGAGGTTTCGGTCAAATCAAAGACCGGATCCCCGGGACCAACTCGTACTGGAAAACACTCGGGGTGGTTACCACCGTTTGGTGGGCAGCACGTTAACGAGCTTCCGTTTGTTCCTTGGCTTATTGCCGTGGCTGTTACGTCGTGGTCTAAAAATTGTCCGAATACTGCGAGCATTACCGTAAAGGAAGGATTTGAGCTTGGCGATGGCGCGTGCACCTGAAATATTTTATTCAGTGGATTTTTTATTGGATATTCTATCCCTCTGTACAATCAGCTGGGAATGATGTTGTTACTATGGCTTTTGTGTAATACATGTTGCAAAGAAAAATATTTTCTTATTTTTCTTTTTGAATTATGATTTTGCTATGTTATATTTTATCAATTTACTCAGATTTTGATATTTTTTAATTTTTCTTTTCTTTTAATATCGAAACTTATATTACAATTAAATGATTGCATCGAAACAGCTTCTAATAAAACTGATGCAAATGTTTGTTGCGACGAAGTTGACAAAAAAATTTTTAATTTAATTTTAAACGAAACAAACTCATAATTTAAATGTTCATATTTCCAAAAATAAATTATTTTTTTCGTATTAATGAATTAATTGAATAAAATACGATAAGCAACTGATACATTACCTTAAGACTAACTTCCCTAGCCGAGGGCAGTGGATTTCCAAACTTGCCAACCCTTGGTGCCTCGATACCATCCGCATAATCCGGTGGCAAGACCCTCTTGAAAGGCGTAAAAGCCATTCCTCTCTGTTGAGGATCGTTACATGATCCATCGAACCTTCTATACTTGGCAGCATAAATCGGACACTTGATGTACAGATTATTAACGCAGACATCTTCGGTCGACCAGCCACCGTCCAAAAAGCTACCAAAACTCGTAGGCTTGCCCATGAAGGACCTAGCGGTCTCGATTTTGCGTGTGGCTGCAAGCTCTGCTAGACCCGTGAGAGCAAGCCGATCGGCCTTAGAACTCGTGCTCACTGCGTACTGGTGACGCGAGTTGGGCGACGGTGCAGGCAGAGGTCGAGTTGCGAAATCCGCGGCTTGACGGGCTGCTATGGCTGCTTTGCCGGCTGCCACTGCTAGCTGTATTTCATCCGCGTTTAGACCGTTTGGATCGATCGCGCGATATGCTCCCGATGATTTTAACAGGTTGGCAGGTACGTAACCGGTTTCGCCAAACTGAGCTGCACTATTTTCCGTGGGTATAACGTCAGGGTGGCTTACCGAATAACTTATTGTTATAACGAGAGCCATTATGAAGGTGGCACTAAAAATTAAAGTATAAGAGTTAATTAAGAGATATGAGATTGATTATATGGTGTATGCAATCAAATGATTAATAATTATGGATTATTTGTTGTTACACGTGAAACTTTTATATACTAGTTTACAAAATTCAATTTACATTTGTGTTTTGCTCTTTTTCATAATTCCGTAAATTTAAAAAAAAAAAAGTATGATGAAACTCATAAAATTCCATTTTAAAAAATTTATCATTTACAAACAAATCAAATTTTTGTACACTTATGTCTAGTATTTTTTATTTTTTATAGATAAATTTTATATAATTGATTGTGAGTAACCTGAGAATTTATTATTTTTTTTTATAATTACAATATTGTCTGGAATTATTTTGATTTTTATCATAAATTAATAAATTTATTGAAATGCATGTACCATCTAGCGTATGACTTTCAAATAATTAAACTAATTCTACTAAAATTTGTTGCGTATACCTATTCATCAATTCAGAAAGCCGATATAGTTTGATATTATTAGTACTAATCGACCTAATAAATTTTCAATAGTAGACTATAAAATAGTAAAATCAATATTCACGCATATTCAACACATCCATTATTCTAAGGACTTGGATACTGCAAATTATATTTCATAAAATTGTACATGACCCAAATTTAATTTTAATAAACATTTTTTTTTAAAATATTTACAAGTATACTAGACGAAACTATTAAATTCTTAAAAATTATTTTTGCTGTATCTTAGAAAAAGATTAGTTGTAAGATGATCGTTTAAAAAAAATTATTCTTATTTTTTTATCATCTATAATATCAAACATCGTACATAAAATTTTAATTGCAATTTTACGTTTCCAAGTTACATAAACTGATAGTAACAAAAAAGATGTAATATCTGATCATAAAATCGAAAAAATTGAAATTAATTCAAAATCGTGCATCAAAAAATTTTGAATATTAATATTAATTTCTATTAAAACCAAGAATAATAAAAATCATTCTTCAAATACTATACTTTTTTGACACTTTATGCAGTGTATTAAGCATGAAAATTAGCCTCATGCAATAGCTCAGCTGACAGATGCCGGAAATCGAACCCACGATTTGTAGATTTCAAAGCCGACCCTTTGTCAACTAAGTCATTTTAAACTCCAAATATACGATTTATTAAAAAATTTAATGAAGTCTATTATTACTGATAAAACTTATATTTTTAATAAATGTTCAAACATTTAATTAAAATAAAAAGATGATACCTGTATATTAATCAATAATTAATTTATTAAATTTGATCTATTTAGCTCTCTACACAATAAAATCTTACGATTTGCTGTTTTCGTTACGTAAGTTTACCTTTATATAATTATATCTTCTGTCAGTTAAGTAAAACAAGTTTTGAAAATTAAAATTTTATGAATATTCTCAGTTTCTTTATCTTACTGCAATGCATGTAACACACAAGAGGGATGGGAGGAGGGGGGATATTACATAAACAATTTCTTATAGCTAACTAAATAAGGTTTTCTAACACATCTTAACACATATTCAACGATTTGTGACAAGGTTAAATGCATATTTGGATTCATTTAACGACATTCTTTACTTTGATTTAAAAAATTGCTTCTCTTTTTTCTTTTTTATTTTTTATTCTTTGAGATGAAGTAAACAAGGATGTAAATAAAATAATAATAAAAGACAGCTCATCATTTCCTGCAAGTATTTAAATGATTTGATAAAACGTAATTTTGTTACAAAGGCTGGATAATTTAGACCGAATGTAAACGACGTTGTAAAGTACTATCATTTGCTGTTTAAATTCTGATAAAAGTTTTAACGCTAAGTACATTTAGAGTAAGATAAGATCACATTTTACTTGCGTTTGAAAACAGATAGTATTCAATAGTAAGCTAAAACATTGAAAGAAACAAAATCATCAAACAACAGATAAAATAATGTATTTTTATGATTCAGCAATACGTTGACTTAAATTATATGACTACAATGGCTAAATTTAAAATAATAACTATTTTCATTTATAAAAAATGCTAAAAAATTTGTGAAATTTACAATACTAATTTATTAGTGCTTCTATAAGATTGTCTATTGTCAATTTATTTAAAAAAAATTATGTTTAATTAATAAAATAAAATGAAGCAAATAATAAAAAACAAACTAAAGAATACTTAAGAAAAAAAAAATTACGCTAAAACTCACACAATAGTTATAAACATGATACATTGTAGCTGTCGTTCTCTTCTACGTCGCGAGTAAAATCTGCGTGCATCTTGGACGTAAAAGGGTATAGTTTCTGCCGAGCCAAAATTTGTATTCGGACTTGCCAGTGGCGTCTTCTCGTCTGTCGACATTTTTATTCACCCTCCTCTTCGTTATCACAATTAAACTGAACAGCATCGACGAGCAATTTCAATTGAATATTAGGGCTTGACAAGCTTGTTTATAAAGTAGCTCTACCTGAACAATTGAACAAATTAATAAAACTTTTGTTTTCTTTTTTCTACTAAATTGCAATTATTATATTTTTAAATGCCAATTTTTTCAAATGATAAGTATCAAGTGGCACACTAATTATTTTGCAGTCAGAGAATCAAGGTATAATGTATGCATTTTTGTGTTGCGTATTCGTATTTTTCTTAAGCTACACAGATTCTTATAGTGTCTTGCGTTTGAAAATAAAAGAGAAAAAAAAAATATTTGCTTGCTGCAAGATGATTACGTACGCGTTCAGTGGAAAAATTATCTTTTTTTTCTTGATCTAATAAATTTTAATGCAACTTTTTTTAAAATTAGTCCAACGTGATGCAATATTGTAAGGTTACATTTTATTGCAAATGAACAAATATTTATAATACTTATTATATCCGTGTAATATTTTAAATAAGAATAAATGATATTGTTACGTATTATAGAATTTCCTATTGAATGCACTTAATTTAAACGTAAAATTCTCATTACAAAACATTGTTTAGAACAAATATTAATTTTACATTTAAAAATTATTGAAATGTTTTTAACTGTCGCTAATAAAACCGATTTTATTAATTATATCAAAATTTTTTGGCCAACCAAAAGTTTTACATGCCAAAATAAAATATCTTATTTATCAAACTTATATTAACTCTTAATCAATCAAAATAATTATTTTTTTTCCAAATTTAAAAATTAATACTCAATAATTTTACCTTACGATATCAGTAACAACAACATTTTTTTTTTTTAACAAGAGTACACAGCTAACTATGAACTTAAATATATTATAACAAAAACCAAAGGCGCACTGTTAGATAGAACTGCTTGATAACTTATATGTCAAATAGAAAATCTGTCCGTAAATGTACTATACGGACTGATTTACGCATAAATCTGTTGAGAGCGCGATGGAACGACTGACCTCGGTGCAAAAGAGACACTGGATCTTTGGTGCAGGCGCCGGTGGAACGAGTATGTATGTATCTATACGCATATGAAACGCTTATGTAACGCCATAAGAGAGTCAGTGTTGGAGAGATATAATATATAAGTCGTCTTAGTCTTAGTCTTAGTCTTATAGTCGTCGTATAGTTGATGTTGTTGGCTTTGCGGCTGGTGTAATGTATACACGTGCAAAGCTCGTACCATGTATACACACATATTTATATACTATAGCCGCTGAGATTTTTTTTCTCCCGCAAAAGAGGAAAGAGAGAGAGAGAGAGAGAGAAAAAAAAATTTTTATCCCAAGTCTACCTTTGCAAAGCCACGTGAATCGCTAATGATGCGACTTGTTGTAATACGCGCGCACATCCGAGAGCACATCTCTCTTAATTGCTGCCCTTTTCTACACATTTGTCAGAGGGGCGAAAAATGAAAAAAAAAAAAAAAATAAAAGGATGTAGCAAATGCGTCCCTGGTCGAGTTCCCAAGCGAAATCTGCCTTTGAAAGCGCAACGAGACGGAAAATGAGAGAGAGAAAGAAGAAATGTTTTTGAACTCGCAAATAAAAAGACATCATTTGACTTTTTCTCTTTTACTTTTACTCTTCTCTTCATTTTTTTTTTTATTTTATTTCTCTTCATTTAGGATAAAATGAAATTTGGTCTTCTTGAAAGCG
This sequence comes from Leptomastidea abnormis, assembly GCA_030522805.1. NCBI lineage: Eukaryota > Metazoa > Arthropoda > Insecta > Hymenoptera > Encyrtidae > Leptomastidea > Leptomastidea abnormis. The sequence goes on from JAPYZE010001096.1 coordinate 43,044, forward strand.
AAAAACGTAGGTTTTTACACTTAGTTTTTACATTTATTTATGACGTTTTAGAAGAATTTAAAGATCGTACAGTATTTCGATTATGATATGCTATGAAGATATTAATTTGATAAATTAATATTGTTTAATTTTCATTCTCAACATTTCAAAATTATATTTTTTTTTAACAAACTACAAATATAATATCACAGAAAAGTAAACGGCAATATTAGCCATAAAATATTTTTGAATTAATAATAATTAACAAGACTAATGCAAGCCACATTCTCTCAAAATGTATCGTGTTTTATCTTTTAAAATGTTCATTATCTACATTTGAATTAATGTGGCTTGTACATCTTGTAATTAGTAATTGGAATTAGCCAATGCATTGCATACCATGAATCAAACCAATTCAACGAGAGAATATTCAATGGTAATGCACTAAATATTACACTTAATGTAACGTATTATCATTAAATAGGGGAAGATGGGGTACTTTGAGAACAGGGTAAAATGAGAATTCAAGGATAATTTTGGAACGAAAAGAGATAATCGAACCAAACTTGGGGGACTTG